>WWET01003669.1:98153-118894 GCA_011038615.1 Limnodynastes dumerilii
CCCCCCCTCTCTCTCATATACTATAATTACATTACTTCCCCCCTCACATACTATAATTAAACATTACCGCCCCACACACGTACATACTATAACCTCCCATTACCTCTCCACACACACACTTACTATAACCTCAAATACCCCTCAAGTACTGCAAGGCGTCTATTGGCATTTAACCCGGCGGTCTCCATATAAGATTACCGTGACTGTGCCATACATAGCCTGTTCCACGACTGTTGTGTCTGATGCTTCCGACCGAAAGAGATAACAAACGTTCCACTGAATATCAGGTTCTCTCTAAACAATTATTTTCTGTGCTTGCTGCTTTATGATTGAATATTAATACCAGCACTCCTGCAGATATTAACACTGAAAGTGATGCATGTGTTTTACCCATACTAATTTCAATTAGAGTTGATATTGTTTCATTGTTTTTTATATTGTCTTAATTAAATTTATTTATTTTAATCTAAACCGGTGTAACGTTTTTTCAGCCATTGCAATTAATATTTTGATGATATAACAACTATTAATTTGCCTGCTCTAGCGCTGTGTTCTTTCTTTTTAATTTGTCTATCTCCAGGAATTGGGTCTTGTTATCACAGCTGCGCTGTAGGTTACGAGGAAGCGCCGATAATTTATTTTTTCTTACTCATTATAATCAGCTGTTGAGATCTGCAACACTTACGCGTTTCTCCACAGAGGGGTTTCGTCAGAGAGTCCTATTATCATATATTTGCAAATGTATGTAACAAATTATCTGACTTTTATTTTACAGAGAGAATGTTATGGTTTGTTGCTGGTTAATGGCATTGTTGCTGAGGCATATCCATTTGTTTGGTCTGTTGCTAAGCAGATTACCCCTACCTTTCATGCACCTGTTTGAATTGACTTGAGCAACCTCCATTGTTATGTGTTGGTTTTAAATGCATGTCTGAGATATCAGCCACCAGGGGGCATCTGGGGAAACAATACATATCATAACAAAACTCAACTCTAAATTGCAAAACTTTAAATTTACATTTTAAATTACAAGGGTAATTCCTAATGAAATACTGTTACATAAACGTAGAGATACTTATTTGCAATTTTGGAAAACATAAATATTTTAAAAAAATGTATGTGATCTAATAATAAAAATAATTATTTTTCTCCCCTATGCTGTGTTTTCATAGGTGCGTTAATAATTTACATTGCGATCTTGTAAATGCTCATATATTTATATTTGTTTTTATTCCTGCCATAGTTACTAGGTAAACTTTAATTTTGTATCTCGTGTGTTTTTTGTTCTTAATGGAGACTGTAAGACTGACATATCTTAGAAAACCTCTAGTGAATGAGTTTATGCATATTTTTAGGAATGTGATATCTGATATTATGTTTTTTTATCCATGATACAGAGGATACAGTGTATCGCTTGCCTAAATTAGAGCATTAGGGAATCGCTTCTGGTTCTGGTGAATTTTCCAGAAATCTAGGGTGATTTATATTTATATGTTTAGGCTTTGTTTGTTGAAATCGAGTTGACTTCTTTCAGTGTGTAAAGTTAAGCCGGATTTCTCTTTGGAAAAAGGGTTAATTGTTTTTGTCCTTGGGCTCAAACAACACTAGTAAAACTGGTTGTGAAAGAGTTTTACTCCAGCTGACAAGCAGTTGTGGGGTCATACCAGTTGGTACTGCCTTGCTTATTATGAATAGAAAGTATGGTGTTATTGGTATGAAATGATGTAAAGACTGGATTAAAATAACCAGTAAATGTAATAGAAAATTTTTTAGGCAGCTTTGATAAACAAATTTTAAAGGTATGTGGAATTACAAATTTATAAGGTTAATTTGCAAAGGAAATGCGAAAAGTACGTAAATTGTCTTTCTTAATGGCAAAATGCAGGTAAAATTTGCCACGAAAAAGCTGCGAGTGAGACACAGGACGCAGTTTCTGTGCATGCGCACGCGAATGTGAACGCAGTGTGTGAGTACGTAAAATCTATGCACGCTCTTACGTATGTGAACTACTAACCATAAATGTTGTCTTTATGTCAGTAAATATTTTATGTTTGGCCATGTATGTCTGTTCGTCTCAGGTTGAAAATGTATTTTCCTTTTACCTAAAGGTAATGAATTATGTAATCTGATAATAATGAAAATAACTTATGTTTTAAAGTTATCTCAATGTCATTTTATTAAAAGCCCCTCACTTGTAGCTGCTATAATTCACATGGGGGATCTGAGGTTAGTGAAGGAGTTGTGTGCACCAGCTTCACCTCTAAACTCAGTGAGGTGTAAAATTTGTAAACTTGTAACTGTAACTTTATCTAAGAGTCATGGAACCACATAACTAAAATTGTAACAATTATAAAGATGTTTTAACTTTTGTTTATGTTTTATTCCCTAGACAAACAAGATGCAGATTTGCACCCAGGCATGCAAATTGTTGTTCTAGGTACCCAGAGGAAATATATGAGTAGCCTAATGGTTAGAAACTCAGGACAGCGAATTGAGTGATAAAACGAACGCGAATCATGATGGTTAACAGCATGATAAACAAAAGTATAGCAGAATTATAAGCATGAGGTTACACATATATTTGACATTATGCCAAACAGACTTCTTGTTGTTTTTTCTTCCCTTGTATTTATGTATGTTATTGTTGCAGATTTATAGACTTGCACTGCATAAATATCACCAAATTTCTGGTAAAGATCAAGAATTTTGAACTTTTCTGTTGCTCTCAAATGTTGGTTTGTTATCTTTATGAAGTATTACAAGTCACTTCATTAACAGATTAGCAAGATTTAATAATCCATATACAATGTGTAAGTACCTATACTTTAAGAATAGAATTACCCCTAGACAAACGACAACAACAAAATTTCCTAATTATATAGGTCCCCAGACACAAATGGGGGCAGATTGGAAATTCTAGAACATTAACATTTTTTTAACCTTAAATATTGTTGGTATATGACGGTATGGGATAGTTAAATCAGGTATCGATGACAGCATTTGACACCAGACCATCTACATTGAAAAGAGGTATTATGACAGACACACTGTATGGGATGTAATGACGGACAATACCTGATAAGAAATCAGACCTGGAGGTTCAATTACATAATTTGCCTCCATGACATACTACGCACAAAATACACGCTTACACATCCAGATGTTATACAGTCGTTGCATGTGATGATTGTAACCATATGTCAAATACATTCTATATACAACACAATCATATTTACATTCATGCACCTTTACACATATACAATATGAACATGAATTTTTTGTTTTGTTTTTATTGTTGCTAAGGTTATTATATTATTATTATTATTTATATCCTATTGTTTGTAATCCAGACTGGTCCTATATTATTATATCGCTGAGTATGCAGGGTAATCAGGGTCTTTATGTCTTAAGTGGACAACAACAGAAATTGTTGTAATCTGACAATGTGGATTAGTGGTATCTCATAAGAGATTATGCTTTCTCACCCAAATCTAGGAAACCAAAGATAGCATGTGCAGGATGTAATGGATAGGGCTGCCAGCACATCTGATAAAGAAAATCGACCAGATGGGTAGGAAAGCTATGGAATTTCACAATCAGTCATTTCTGTTTTTTCCTTACTTGGTTCTGAGAGAAAGCCCCAGCATTCCATGTACCTGACAGATGACAGAATGGAGAAGCCCTGATGTAGATGACACTCATACCAGATGACACCCATACCAGATGACACCCATACCAGATGACAGATGACAACATGCCAATGTCTTATCATACTTTGTGAAGACCAGATGCCATTGATAAATATACTAGTGCTTCAACACCCCTTGCTAAGATGACATCATGAAGAGAGGTCCAAGACAAAGAAAGACTGGACCAAGAACCCTAAAGAAGAATATGAGCTTGCAACGCAAAATGGGGATTTTTCTTCATGCTTTTCACCAAAAATAAAATTGAGGCTTATTAATCCCCGCATTATGGATAAATCACAAAAGTTGGGTACCCTTTACCCTGCTGCAGTATATGAACATGCATTCACATACTCTTGCTATATGTATAACATGATGATTAATATATCCAATAGACAAAAGGTTTAGACCATCAACAAGCACAATGTTGCAATGGTGCTCTATGGCTCATGACCCTTGACATATTCTAAATCCTGATAAGAACTAGAATGAAAGAAGTCTATTAGAAAAATTGGGTTGAGGGTAAAGGTCATTAGTAATAAGCATGTAGAATACTTGAGTGATAACATAGAAATAATTGTATTCATGTCATCAATATAATATTATTAATTTAAAATTTGTGGTATCTTTGGGTACTACCAGAGAGTGGACTATGGAAATCTGTATAGGGTTATATACATTAATAATATATAAATCATATCAATCTATAGATATAATATGCAGGCAGAAATACGGTTAAATTAGATATAGTATGACAGAGTTAGTAGACAGGAAAGTATATTTATATGTTACTCATGTTTGTTTACATTGTTCTTTTGCAGCTGCTTGGAAGCAGTAGGTGAAAGTTTTTGGAGAAATTCCCGAGCAGCAGGTTGGGTCAGCAGTTGCACAGCAGGATGGGAATGTCATGGTCCTCATTCCTGAATTGTTGGGCTACAGACATATGAATTGGTTGTGATTCATTTTGGAGGTAACCATGTCAACTGTACCTCTGCATTGCAGTTGACTTTGTCATTCAAGATGGGTCTGGTTCAGTGCCATAAGTTCTGTCCAGGCGCCCGGAGACAAGATAGCCCCCCAGGACGTAATGACGTCATGCCCTCACACACGCTGTCATGTGAGTGAGGAGAGAGCAGAGAGGAGAGGTGGTGGCATTTTTTTCATAGGTTGTCTCTTTTACTACCTGGACACACACGGATATCGTCTGTATACAAATTAAGTGCAACTGTCAGTGAACTGCCCCCAGACGAAGATGCATATCGCTAACTACCAGAAATTCTGAATTTTTTTTTAAAAAGTGGATCACGCTTCCTCACACTGATTGGCCAGTTCCACCAGCTTTTCTCTGACACAAGCGGAGACACTAGACACAAGGGACCTGATTCAGAGATTGAAGATAAGAGAGGAAAGTTACTCCTGGGATAAACCATGTTGATTTCAGGGGAGTCATATTTCATCTGTTGCAAACTGTATTTGAGTTGAGTGGTGGCATTTCCCAGCTGAAGTCTAAATAACAGTGTAAAAGTAAAGCTGGTCAGTATATGTGTGCAGTAAGCAATTCAAAGATATCCCTACATGCAAAGAATACAATTAACTTTACTCACCCTGAAATCAACATGGTTTTGCCCAGGAGTATCTTTCCTCTCTTAGGACCTAATTCACACTTAAGAACCTGATAGGTTCTTAAATATATGCAACTAGTAGCAAGGCAACTCCCTCGGCACACCCCCGGTTTTCAGGTTCTTAATAGACTTACGAGTGCCATAGGGCTCCCCTAACTGTAGGTTCGCTTATGTGTGCGTAGGGCATCTAACTATGAACGTGTCTGCATAACTGCACCTCTTTTTGGTCATTTAAATACCTCCCTCCACCCAATCTTCGTATTTGCCGTGTTAATAATTCACGGTACGCCCCTTTCGGCGTAAGCTATTGTGAACCTAGCAACTTTAGGTGTGTACTGTTGAATCACGGCATTTGCGTTTCCAAGTCCAAAGTAAATAGCGTATAAAAGTTACTACGCATGTGCAGTATATACCTTTGTAAAAACACGCACCTAAAAACACAAAAATTCTTAACTGTGAATCAGGCCCTTAATTTTAATCTCTTAATCAGGTCCAAGACTGACGGGGAGACAATGGAGAAATACCCACCTCTGTGCTAGCGCCCGTAGCTCAGTGCCTCCATTGTCTCTGGTACTTCTGCTACTGGTCTAATTTGACATTTTTCATCTGCATTCTGAGAATGGTCTCGCCATGCAAAAATGTGAGGAGAAAGATTAACAGGTCCACAAAAGTTTTCTTGTTGTCCCAGGGGAATTATATCATAAGTCAAAACTTACCTGGCCATCCCGGACAACTGGTCTCAGAATATTTGCACGCATTCATAGAGTTTCATAAAGTCCAAAATGTTACACAGCGCCGCAGGGCCGTGGTGATCTGTTGTTACTTATCTCCGGCGTGCGCCTCCTACCAGCTGTCAGACTCTGCCCATGCTGCTTACCGATGCGGGGTCACTCCGCCTGGCGTCTGTTCCCCTCCGGCTACTGTCTCCTCCCCGCCGGGCGCTCCAGATCACTGCTCTTCCCCGCCTTCTGGCTCAGCCTGTGGTGTATTGCTAGGTTACCTTGGACGCACATTCTGCCAGACCGTAGGGCTGGCGTCTGGAGCATTTCCCAGCAACCATGACGCCAGCCTATCAGCTGTTTTGGCTCGCTCCTCACGCTCTACTCATTGGTGAGGGTTCCCTTATATTCAGTTCTGCCCCTGCAGCGGTGCTGGTTATAACTTTTTCCCAGTCGCTCTAGCCTGCTTCTTGCCTTGTGCCTTTCTCTTGTTGTTTTTCGATTTCTGAGTGCCCCATCATTGCCCTGCATGGATCCTACCTCTGCTCCCAGTGTTTCACTTCCCTCTCTCCTTCTCTTCTCATTCTGTTTGGCCCATCATTGTATTAACCCTCTCTCCCTGTATAAGTGTATTTGTATCCCTTCTGGGAATCCGCCAGTATATTTGAGTGTGTGAGTCTCTCTGTTAGTCTAGTCTGTTTAGTTAGTCTGGTCTGGTACTGTTCTCCCTAGTTTGTCTGTTCCTTGTTTTTTGTAGTCTGCCTTAGACCAGTCCCTTCTGGTCTGACTCCGCCTGCTTTCCCTTTTCCACTTTCTGCGGCCTCTCTCTGTTTTTCCTCCTTTGTTTCATCTTTCTTCTCCTGGGGGTTGTTGCCAGGGGCCGCAACCTGCTTGTTTCTTGCAGCCCAGACTATCCCCACCATTAGGGGCTCTAGCAAAGACCAGATTCGAGTTAGACTTCGCGCCCTGGTAGCGACTTCCATCTCCAGTCCTCTGGAATCTTCACCCAGTTCATCCAGTACCCAGAGGTACCACAACACAAAATAGGTCCAAAAATATAGCCACTGCACATGTGCTACCCAGAGGCTGAAGAATGCCGTGACTTCAGAAACCTGCAAATCTCAGCTCATTGTGGAGCTTGGTTGGAAAGGTGAATATTAGTAAATATAAATTTTATGTGAGCTAGGAGAAACAAGTCTGGCTAGCATAATTAACACTTTAAGCATTAATATTAGTAAATAGAGCCCATTGTGACAGAATCTACCCGACGTTCGTTATGACCTGTCATAAATCAGTGACTGGCTGTCACAATATCAAGGTATTCTATCTTTTTCAAACCCTGCTTTCTGCCTGTCAAAACCTTTCACACTCGCCTGACGTTCAGCTGCTTCAAACCAGCCATCACACGGTTAATACACAGCAGCCTAACTTCATTACTCCCCACCCAAGTTGATCTGGTTTTGTCTCTCCCTACTATTGGACTCTGATTATTTAAGGCTGCTGCACTGGTCCAGCCCTTGCCAGTGCAACAATTGCCGTTGCCATTGTATCTGGTCTCAGTGCTTCCAGTGCACATTTGCTCCTCTATTGCGTGTGGATACTCACCTGTGTCCTTCCTAGTGTCTGCTCCTGGATATTCACCTGTATCCTTCCTAGTGACTACTCCTGGATACTCACCTGTGTCCTTCTCAGTGACTACTCCTGGATACTCACCTGTGTCCTTCCTAGTGACTACTCCTGGATACTCACCTGTGTCCTTCCTAGTCTCTCCTCATGTATCCTGCCTGGTTCCTGGATCCTAGTGGGTCCTCTGTTACTGCTGTGCCATCGCGGTTCCCTCTGGCTAAAGTGTGTCTGCAGAAACCATCCTCACTAGTGAGCTACTCCGAAAGTACTACTCCACTCACATTGCTTCCTGTGACTCTGACCTACTAATCCTGGGCTGTGCGGCGCTAAGCTGCCATAGAGTCTTCAGCTACCATCTGCTCCAGTGAGTCATCATGTGAGTACTACTACGCTCATCCTAAACAGTCTGCTGTGACACCACTCCACAGTACCTATGCCATCCATCTCCAAAGCCGCTACTCGTGCCTGCAGTGTCCTTCTACACCTGTGATCCTTCCAAGCAAGAACCTCTCTCCTCAGCCTCTCTGTCTTCTGGGACGCCACTCTGCCCACCTACATCTCTGCTGCCTACCACAACTAACTCGTGTCAGCAGATCCATCTCCACCTGAGGAAATACTCTGCTACACCATGTACCTCCTCTGCTCCTTGGATGCCAATCTGTTACTTAACCATCTCTGCTGCATTCCACAGCTAACAGTCTTCACGGGTACCGTGTCCACCTGTGAGCCAACCAGCATGTGAGTACTACTATCTCCAGCCTATCATCGCTGTTGCTCTCTGTACTACAGTGACTGTGTTTACTATTGCACCCAGCTTGTCCCACTGCACGGAGCACATTGAACTTTATTCTCTGGTGCACTACTGCACCCAGCCTGCCCCGCTGCACGGAGCTTATTGAACTTTATTCTCCGGTGGACTACTGCACCCAGCCTGCCCCGCTGCACTGAGCTTATTGAACTTTTATTCTCTGATGCACTACTGCACCCAGCTTGGCTCGCTGCACGGAGCTCCTTGAACTTTATTCTCTGGTGCACTACTGCACCCATACAGCCTCACTACATTGCACTGTATTTCCTGATGTGCATTGATTCAAGGTGCTTCTGAACTGTGTGCCCTCTGGAACTTCTGCACCTTAATCATCCAGCTGAGGTGTTATCTAGAACTGTATTTCCATTTGTTTCTTCTTACAGTCTCAACGTCCATCTCAACCACAGATTTGCATTTATCGTGTTGCTGTTACTTGCCAGTCATTTTCACCAGCCCAACCTAACACCAATCCAATACCCTCTCAATGGTCGTAGGTCCTGCTATGGACTGTTGACTGTACAGCACTGTAATAAACTTATTATATTTTACCTTTACTTCCTTCGTTTTGAGTTGCTGATGAGCAAGCCCTACACTAAGGCCGCCAGCCTTCATTACCGTAGCCCAGATACCAGGGTATTTATGGCTGAATCCCAGACCCCAGAATTCCTGATACTGGCCACCTAAGATTAACTTATTTAAATGAAGTTACTTTCATCATTTTTAATCAGCCCTTGAAGATAGATGTATTCCTAAGGGGTTAGAGAAACAAAACATAAATATAAAAATAGAACAGAAGTGTCCGCGGGATACAGGATCAGTCTCTATCAGTATACAATTTCTAAATAAACAAATGTCTATTTTTCAGTTAAAGAGCTTCTCTCTTGTGTTCTTGTTGTGAGGCAAACTTCTGAAACTTTTCTCTGTTTTTTCTTTAGATGTAGTGCAACACTTCCACTCCCGCTCTCCACATGCAAAAGAAATGACACGACCCTTGTGTAGTATCCCCTAGCAACCAGACAAAGTTTTCAGGTAAGTTATACTCACACTTTTTTTCTTGGTTAGGGTACAAAAGGGTATCTTTAGGACTTTTTCTTTTCTTTAGGATCTCCTCCGTAGCTAGAATACTTCCTCCCTCCTTAAAAGGAAAAAAACTTTGTGCAATATCGCTTGGCAACCGGAAACAAACTCAGGTAAGTTCTACTCACAATTTTTCTTCTTCTTTAACGGAGCTTTGAAATTGTATCTTTCAATTCTTTTACATCCACAGTGTCTCTGCACCCGAAATCCGGGTGCAGAGACACTGTGGATGTAAAAGAATTGAAAGATACAATTTCAAAGCTCCATTAAAGAAGAAGAAAAATTGGGGATGGGGCACGAGGAGGGGGATTTGCAGTGCTGCTAAATGAGGAGGAGCTGTTTGTTCATATGTGGCTGCTATATTGATGGCTGGTGTGCAGAGGTGCAGAGAAAGATGATGTAGAGGCGGATGGGGCAGATACGGATGGTGGACAGGCATTTGCTTCTGCTTGGGGAATTTGAAATCCTGCAAAACAAATAACTATATAATAACTATATAACACAACTATATAATAAGTAATAAGAATAGTTTTGTGCTGCAATAATATATATTAAATATAAATATAATTAATATATAATTTTTACCATACAAATAAAGTTAAATCACAAAAAAATGCACTTTCAAAACAGTTTAAGACAGGTACTTAATTCATTGTCTGAATTTGATAGTGAAGTTCCATGAGAAGCTATTAGGGCTATTAGTGGTATAGATAACTCCAGTGTCGATGGACCTGAGCTATGCAATGAGCGATGGTTATTCTGATTTACTGGACTCAGAAAATCCATCAGGCAATTTAATGTTCTGTTATGGGGCATTGAGGTGCGTATGAGATTTTTGGTGCTCTTGCAAGCAGATTTATAGTGTTATCGATATATGTGTGTTTCTACTCATTTTAATGAATCACTGACAGACATTGACTGGGAAGTATGCTCCTCAATTATGTTGTGATCAGGCATCACCTCCTTGAACTGGGCTTTGTCAAGTTAATATCAGTTATTTAGTTTGGATTGGCTAAGCATTTTTGTGTAATATCTTCAGAGTATTGTGGCTCAGTCTTTTAGTAGCATGTGCAGTGTATGTTCAAAATAATTTGGTAAACGAGTGCAGGCTAAATAAGATAGTGACAGTGGCGCACCCAGGGGGTTTCTGGTTGCCCAGAAACCCACCACATTGAAAAAAAAAAACAAAAAAATGCCCCAAAAAGTGAAAATTTAGAAGAGGGCATGGCTTCATGTATGCCTTAAAAAGGGGGCATGGCTTCACAGCCATGTGGGGCAGACTGATACAGAGAAAGATGGTAATGGCCTATGCTGCAATAGGGAAGCAGATGGGGAATGGTGAGTGGGTCACAACAAATTTAACAGCGCTTATGCACTGACACAAGCTTTGGTCCAATGTGTAATGTGTAACTATTGCTATTAGATACCATCAAAATAAAACTAATATTTTAATGTGTGAGAGAAAAAACTTATAAATCACCAAAAAATGTATATAAAAAACAGGACTTGTTATAGCCAATAACCAATACAATTCCTTAAGGTAGAAATTGTATTATTTTCAAATCATTATAAACCTCCTGCTTTCACAGAGCACGTTACTGGATGTTTTAGATGTCTTTGCAGTCAGATAGTACGACCATATTATCATTATTGTATTTTACATATTTTTTTTTTTCAACAGTGACCTCATAACATTTTACAAATTTAAAGAGTCTTTCACATCAACCTCTGCCGCATAACAGTCTACTTTCCTAACATATACACACACATAAACACACACACACACACACACACACTCTGTACACTCACAGGCTAGGGGTAGGTTTAGTTTTATGTGGGGTATATTGTGGTTTTGGGATTAGCATATATGTATGTATGTGTGCCATGTCCAGACCTCTAATTCATACCTTACAACTGTCCCGATTCCAGTGGGACATTCCTGATTTCGTTTGACTGTCCCGCTGTCCTGACTGCCTTCCAGTTTGTCACAATAAGTGGGCTACACTAGAGGCAATTTTTTTTTCCATTTCTTTATTACTATTTAAAATGTTGCCCTGTGCAGTATGACAATGGGGGAGGGACAAGAGCAGAGCTTGGATGGGACAAGGAGGAGCTTATTTATCCCGTTTTCAGGCTCCAAAATGTTGGGAGGTATGCTAATATACCACACATGTATTACACGCATTGGAAATCCCCCTTTCAAAATTTTGCATTTTCCACTGAGTGACGTGTGCAGTTTACAGTTTTAATGTTGATGAACAACATGTACACAGTAGAGGTCAAATAAACCTTAAGAAGTCAGTGGAAATATGTCAGTGCACTTATAGTAATTCATATTTGGTTATACTTTTTACTGATACACTCAATGATAATGACATTAATGGAGTTGTAATACATGGACAGACACATTCCTCTTTTTTTGCTAAAAGCATTTGAAATCTTAAAGAAATTGCAGCATGTTTTACGTAACCTTTATTGCAAAAGTTTTCAATAGTACCATATGCTGTACTATGGGTAAAACTACAGTATTACAAATGCTATGGTGGTCTGGAATGAAAATATGTTCATTATGAGGGGAGGCAGGGTTAGGGTCAGGCTGCGGGAGATGGTGGGTTAGGGTCAGGCTGCAAGTAAGGGAGGGTTAGGGTTAGAGACAGAATTAGGGAAAGGAGTGGGAGACTATTTTTCATTACTTTTCGGAACCACAGAGCTTTTGCTGCTCCGTGGATTGATTGTAATGCCTCATCAAGGTATAGCAATCGAAATCCCAGCCAGTTCGCAACTGGCTGGGGAGGAAACGGACAATTCGAAAATCGGTCGTTTGGACCGGAGCCCCGCACCCATATATATATATAAGCACAATGGAACCAGCCTGGGTGTATAGTAGAAGTGCTGTCAGTGCTCTGTATGATCCAGCCACACAGTAGTGTTAGTAACAGAGATGAAGGAATTTTAGAATTGAAAGATAGTGTGCAAGTTTGTGTTAATAATGTAATAGAAAGGCAAAAGTGGTTGTTAATATGGTAAATAAAGCTTAAGAAGGTTGAATCTTATAAGCTTATCTAAAGAGGTTGGTTTTAAGTGAGAGCTTGAAAGTTTGGAGGGTAGAGGATAGTCTTAATGGCAAAGAAGGTTATTTCAGAGATAGGACGCAGCCCGGGAAAAGTCCTATAACCGGGAATCAGAGTATTTATGAAGTGTAGAAGACAGTTGTAAATTTTGTCATGATCTGAGAGAATGAGCTGGGATATATCTTGAGACAAGTGAGGATATGTATGCAGGTGCAGGCTTGTTTATGGCTTTATAGGTTAGCAAGAGGATTTTGTATATAAGCTCTGTAATTGGTGAAATCCTTATATTTTTTTTCTTTAAACAGCTTATGATGGGTAGGAAACACAAAGGTAAATTTCTGTTGCTCCTAGATGAGGCAAGTGCAGATAATTTTCCATTTCCACATCAGTTTTCATGTTTCTTGGGTGAAGATATTCAGGAATGGGATGTGTTCTGCGCAAAGAAAATTCTATTTTTGAAATACGGACAGAAAAAGCTAATTTTCTATTTCGAAAACATTAGTAATATAGAGTAAAGTTTTACTAATGAATGAGTAAGTATGCCAAATGTATTATACCCATTCACTATTTCCAAAACCGCCTCTGCAGACACTTAATTTTAAGTGTTTAGTAATCAAAGTTACCACTTTGTAAAAGAGCCATGACTGGCTCAAAACGCGTCAGTCTATGCTTTCAACCGACATTGAAGATAGCTCTGCCACTGGACTACTGAACTTTGCCTTTCCAGTGACTTGATTTGAAGGATCGGAAATTTGAACCGATTTCTGGAGGGAAACTGAGTTTAAACTGTTTCATCTAGGATGTTTGGTACACAGGGGGGGGTGATTGTTGGGCTGGTATTTTTTTTATTGATTTTAAGTGTATGGTTTTTACTTTTATGTTATGTATTAATAAATAATATTTGTTAGACATACTGCACCAAATGTTTTCTTTTCTATGGTTCTTTTATTTTTGAGTTACTCTCTTCGGGGACTTTTAGTCTTGGGGGGGGTTAGGTTTTGGGAAAGGGAGGGTTAGGGTCAGGGCCATGGATGGGGGGGGGGTTAGGGTCAGGCTGCATGGAACGGAGACTTAAGGTTAGGCTGCGGGGAAGGGGGTTTAAGGTCAGGCTGCAGGAAAGGGAAGGTTAGGGTTAGGGTAATAGAAGGGGAGGGCTAGGGTAGAAGGGGAGGGTTAGGGTAAGGATTAGGGAGAGGGTTGGGGATAGAATAGTTACTTACCTTTTAGAGCAGTGTTTGGTGCTCCAGGGATTCGAGGCATAAGCAATAGTTTGCCCAGTCAGATTGGAACTGGCTGGGAGCGAACGGACCTATTGAAATAGAGCCGTTCAAAAGGGGGACCCACACCCCACACATTTTGGTTTATTGTATTGACTGTTTATTTTAATTAAATACACATATATATTTATTTATTATATTAACATAGTTTGGAGAGTGTACAGAGTGCTAGAATATTTTGGTCTTTTCATATATAGTTTTTTGTTATAGTGGGTATGTAGACTCCCACATGTAAAATAATCCTGTAGTTCTGTTAGCGCAGGATATACCTTGATAAAATTTGATTACTTCATAAATTGTGTCCGATCAAAATGTGTTTCTCCTATTTGGTCATATTAGAGTTTATAGTGTTCTATAAAGTTTCACAAATTTCCTGGGCCAAGATTTTGTAAAATCCTCCCCCAATTGAAAGTAAAAAATTAATAAAGAGATGACCAATCCACCATCTCGAAACGAGATACGTACCAGAAAAATGACGTGAAAGAGGGTGGGGGAGGCATTTAAATGAGTCTTTGAGGACGTTATATAGAGGAGGTTATATAGAATCGCACGTACGGCATAGATATACGCACGTAAGTACACACGTAAAAGTTAGATGTGCTCTATGGAGGCATAAGTCTATGATTGCATGGCTGTGAGAGGGGAGTGTCATGGGTGTTTATCTTGCTACATGCATGCGTATAATTGAGCACTTTTGAAAAAGCGCATTTCTGAATACGGCCCTAAATGCACAGTATAATTGAACATACAGGGAGTTCCGTGATTGATTTTTGGGGGTGGTAGGGTATTTAATAAAATAAAAATTAAAAGTATCTTTAGAAAAACTATAACTCCTTCCTCCAAACATAGTGTAAACATTTTTAATTTTCAATTGTTTTAAGGCTACCCTCTGATAATACTCTAAGGGGTATATTTACTAAAGGCGAATTTATTCAGCGATTTTAAATCGCTGGATCTCGCCGCGAATTACAAGCGATTTGCAGCGTGAATTGACTGAATTCACTTAGCTGCAATTTGACCGCGATTTTTGCAAACACCCGTGAGTTGCAGCGATTTTGCAAGGGCTAAATCGTGATGGTTTTCTATAGAAAAACACTGCGATTTGTCCTACAAAAATCGCGTGTATTTAAAAAAGCAAAAACAAGTGCAGCATGCTTGAAAGCCTTAGCAATGCTGTGCTGATAGAACTACAAGGCTAAGCATTGCTTAGCCTTGTAGTAATATCAGAGTCAGCTTGGTAAGACTTCTAACCATGCTGCACTGTGTGTTGTGTGTGTAACACAAAAAAAAACAGTCTGCACCAAAAATACATTAACACATTAATCTAAGTGTGAATGTAAAAAAACAATTTTCGCTGACTAATAATGTCCCCTAATGTTTTCACTTACTTCCGGTGGCCAACGTGTCCTATACTAACTGTATATGAATACAGTGAGTGGTGTATTAAAAGAATAAAAGTTTTTGTCACTCACCGTTTGCTGTCATCTTTCTTGGGAAGACTTGCTTGATGAGTAGAATCTTCTTAACTTGCTTGGAGACTGTCGTCCTGTTGATTGCAGTGACATCCCCGTTGTTCTGGTCCGGTCCTCTGCCTCTTCTGTACTTGACACGGCGGGGGCAGGCTCCTTCTTCTTCTTACGTGCTGCTCCTAATGACCATTCGATCGCTAGGGGGCAGCCTTTTATATAAATGATGACGTCAGTTACACTCAGGCCTAGTGTAACTAGTACCACTGTTGTGGATCTTAGACCACTATCTGGTGGTACTCATGGCAACTGGGCAAGCTTGTGAGGATGTAGCAGCCGTGCTTGTACTTTCACCAGGTGTGATACCAGACGACAGAGGTCATATTTAATAAAGTATCCAAAGAACTGTATGGATTTTGTAGAAAATGTACTTTAAAGCCACTGGAAAATATGTAAAGAAAAAGAAAAGAAAAAAATATTTAAATATTTATATATAAATCTAAATGATCTGCAAAGTGGTACTTGATTCCATAGTGAGCAACTGGTACTCCCTGAAAACCGCTGCTCTAGGTCCATCACCACCACACTCCCCTCGTTGTCAGCTGCTTGAATTAACCTAGTCTTATCCTTAGCTAATTCCCTAAGAACTGCTCTTTCCCAGTTAAATTGTTGGGATTGAATTGTACATCTGAATTATGTGTAAAACAAATCTTTTTTAAGTCCTTCAGGGTCACCCCTATAAAAGGCTGTGATAAAGGGAATTATTTTTTTAATTGTTAATTGGTTTTTGCATGTTCCCTACTTCAAACCCAAGTATCAAACTATCATTAGTATTGTTATCAGATGGTAAACTATCCTGAAAGAGCTCCTCTAGTTTGTTCAAATATTCCTTTTCATCAATATCTAATACGGTTGTTGTTAAAGTACTACCTTTATTTTATTTGCTTTAGATTCTTGATAAATTATTTACCGCCATAAATTAGGGGTGGGGAACCTTTTTCCTACAAAGGGCCAATTGGATATTTAGAATATCATTCGTGATACAAAATTATCAACTTTGGTTGTAATGTAATCAGCTCATCCCAAATGTGAGCTTTGGAAGACAATAGTGGTGGCTTCCCGGAGATCCAGCTGCTACCACATGCAGGCCTAATACCTAATACCCTAATGAGAATTTCCTGATTAGGATCAAGGAATATGGAGAGTTTCAGGGTTCCAGCTGCAACCAGGGCCCCAGAAGCAGATCGGGATCCAGAGCCTGCAAGACCCCTCCGCGTGATACAGCCATCACCTCCAGAGCGCTGGAAGCGGGGCAAAGTGATTTTGTGGCCTAGTCCATGTCCATATGCCAAGCCATACCCCACTCGAGTCCTGCCTGTGAAGGGCCAGACCAAATGATTTTTGTGGACCTTATATGACCCCTGTAATGGACATTCTCCATCCCTGCCATAAACAAACCAAAAATATTGGGCTTGTATTCTTTTCACTCTGCATGTCTTTGGCCCAGATCCTAACTTAAGTATGACAGGGGACTTTACCCAAGTCATTTGTGTAAGTCTCTTATCTCGGAACTTCTGCACATGTGCGTGCCAGGTGTTCAGCGTTCTTACTTACAGACGTACGTAACTTTATTACGTACGTCAGTATGTACGCATAAGGGGCAGACCCATCAATTACAATTGTCTTATCCCCATCATACAGGGGCATGCACTCCCCACTACGTGTGCATACCTAAGGGGGTCTGTATATGGCTCTTTTTCTTTTCGGAGTATTTGACCTTAAAGGATTGTATGAATTTATGAGAAAAGTTGGTTCTTTTCTTTGGTCACCGCAAAAAAAGTATTAACTTCAGTCTGTTTCCTACTAGCTCTTAGATTCATCAGAGTTTATGAATTTTAACTGTCTCATAATCCTGGAAGAATTTACCTATTTTTCTCTCCATGATAAATAGTCCATAATCACAGACCTTCTTATCTATACTGTTTTCTTTCTCCTGATTTTATCCTTTCAATGTCCCTCACTACTGCTTGTACTTTTTTATCTCTGTAATCCACTAACAATCTCATCACAGTAAGAATTTTCTGTGGTAAAATTCCAGGAGTGTTAACTCAAAATCATCAGTAAATGCAAGGGGGTTAAAAACTCATAAACCACGTGGTACGATTCTATTATGAGTATTTTTCTGTAGTGAAATACTATCGCATCAGTGTTTAGTTTTAGCAGTTAGAAAATCTTCCATAGTATGTGAATAATCCTTTAAATCCTCAGGTAAAGCTGGCCATACCCTGGGCCAATTATCGATCCCAGCAATGGGTGTCTTGATAAATGGGGCGATTTTCTGCCAGGGAAATGTCCCATAATTGGCACTATACACCACTTCTGCTGGGACCTATAATCCTAACAGGGGTGTGGGTCCACATTGAAATAGACCGTTCTCTCCCAGACAGTTCCGAACTGGCTGGGAAATTGATTGCTTCTGATTGGTAAGCTTCTTCAACCCTTTCAGTAATCCTTACCCTAACCCTCCCTTTCTATTACCCTAACCCTAACACTCCCTTCCCTGCAGACTGACCCTAACCCTAACCCTTCCATGGCCCTAACCCTAACCCTCCCTTCCCTAGAGCCTAACCCTAACCCTTCCCCCTAACACTAAAAGTCCTCAAAGAGGTTACCACCTGCGGGGGGGGGGGGCTCCGGCGGCGCTTCCAAAAATGAATGGGTGAGTATGCCGATCTGCATACTCACCCATTCATTAAAAAAAAATCTAAAATGGTAACTATTCGAAATAGGGTTCTCTAATTCGGAAAGCAACCTATCATAGCGGGGACTCCCACCATCCTAGCAGAAGAGGGAGGCACTTAAAGAATAGGGAGCTATTCAGTAAGCAGATTGGCTCCCTTAAATTATCGGGTGATTTAAATAAAACATGCTAAAATACCAAATAATCGTACCAGAGCGTTTCTGGATCAGGTCCTTTATGTATAGGTGTTGTGTCACTATAATTTCCTAGTAGGGATATTTATGTGTCAGGATTTTATGTGTAGGTTTTTTGAGTGTTGGTATTATTTCCTTGTCTTTGCTGTTAGGGAAATTGGTATCAGGATTTCTTCCATCGGGATTTCTAGCATCGTGAATATGACTACCATAGCCCAAAGACTTGAGTATTTTGTACAAAAGTAAATTATTTTCCCTGCATGCAAAATAATTAAAATTAAATAACACTTTACTTAGCAAAATGGCTTAGCTGAGATGTACATTGTTTTGCCCTTACTCCAAAAGTCTGAATCAGCTCCAAACTCTGGATCATCCCTAGCTATTGTTAGGGATTTGTGAAAGGGATTTTAGACTGCCTTGTCCTAAAACGTAAAACATTAATAACAAAGATTGTATTTTATTAACATGAAATGATGACTATAACACAGATGGTAAAATAAAGGCTTTGTTATTAGTACAAGATATAAAACAAGCTACCACTACCTATTGTGTGGGCTTTATTGTTTAGT
The DNA here is from genome assembly GCA_011038615.1 of Limnodynastes dumerilii. NCBI lineage: Eukaryota > Metazoa > Chordata > Amphibia > Anura > Limnodynastidae > Limnodynastes > Limnodynastes dumerilii. The sequence continues at coordinate 117,009 of WWET01003669.1, forward strand.
GGTTTAGTTTTGAGTGTCCAATTTATTTTCTATCTCAGAATTCCTGTAACAAGGGAATCCCTCTGTTTGTACCTTGGCTACTTCGTGTTTCCATGGCAATAGGGTCTACTCAAGCACTTATTGCAGGGGTGTGAAAAAAAGACAAATATAAAACATCTTCTGCATCCACTGTGAATATTCCTGGGATCAAAAGAATGCATTCCTGTGCACAAAAGTTTCTATATTAGTGGAAATTTCAATTGTATTTATTGTGCAGAATATGGACCGTATTCACGCTTAAGTAAGTTTGGAATCTACGTGCGTATTTTTAAGATCAGTTAAACTGTGCATGCGCAGAACCCAAATATAGCATTGGAAACCCTGGCCGACTGATTCACAAACATGGACATCTGACTTAAGATTGAAGCACACAATGGCACGCAAAGAGTCCCGTATGTGCGGCTAGAGGGAAAAGACTCTTAATCCAAATGAGCTGCACACGAGCTACTAATGTACAGTATAGGCGTGCCAACTGAGTTAGGACTGATTTTCAGGTAGGACTGCCTTGCGGAAACAAACAAACGCATGGGAAAAGTTAAGGTAGCCCTCAACCATCTTCTACTTAGTTTAGTCCATACCAGATGCATGTTTTTAATAAATGGATGTGTGGTTTTAAATAAACAAATAAAGGCTCATTTTTATACTCTAATGCTGATTTCACATTTTGTGCTAGACTTTAACCATGTAAACTATTGACCTTAAAGTTTTATAACATACACAAATACATTTACATCTATATAACTATAGTGGTTGTTTATTTTGGGTTTTTCTTTTTACAAGTATTCTTTTGTAAATGTTTTGTATGTCATTTTATTTTTATTTCTTGTTTAATTTTTTTATGGTTATTTTGGATTACAAATGTTAATGACATTACTTGATGTTTTTAAAAATAAAATTTATTTAACTTTTCCAGAGCCTAATCAGTGAGTTTAGTTATGTATTTTTGAATCATAAGCAATTTTAAGCACCATTATGCATGACCGATTCACAGCTAATAAAGTCCACACGTACCTAATTATACGCACGTCCTTACTTTGCACTCCCGACACAGGGGGAGTGGTTAATCGGTTTCTTTCTTTTCTCTGAATCGGTTTTGCAGATTTTTCACAAAAACGTATATTTAGGTAAGTTTGCAATTTTACTCTTAAGTGTGCATACAGTCCTATATTATCATGTATTGTCTGATATATACACATACCATACATTTTGAGTAACCTTATTGTGATATGTCATTACTTATATATGGTTAATAATAAGTACTAATCTTCTCTAATTATGCTTTGAGTAAAGAATAGCTAAACCTGAGTGGGAAAAACTCCAAAAATATTAGTCTTTAAATTACTAGGCGGCTCCCTGCCCATAGTTTGGTCAAATTGATATTATTTATTTTGCACCAATAATCCTTAATTGAAAACACCTGGCAGTATTCAAAATAACCGTGCTGCTTTCTATAAATTATCTTTCCCTTATCTGTGCATACATGTATGACTCACTACTTCAAATGTTACTTTAATTGTTGCTGAAAATAATTTGCACTTATTCTTAATAATTGCATTCAGTAGCAGGTGGCTACTTAACAATGAATGATACCTTTTAGCACTTTAAACCAATACAATGCCAATGCAACGATATTTATTTAAGATTATCTAGATAGCATACCCAAGCTGGGTACAAAGAAATGGATCCAGAGTTTGAAAATAAGATAAATTTAGGTGGAAAGTTATACCCGAGCAAAATCATGTTGAATTACAAGAGAGGGAAATTTTATCTGCTATATATATATATATATATATATATATACATATATATATATATATATACTATATATATATAACCACAAAAAAAAA
>WWET01003669.1:122153-135251 GCA_011038615.1 Limnodynastes dumerilii
TTGGGGTAGATCCTGAACTACGTGTGTGCGTACGTATTTTAGCGGTGCGTATTTTCGTACACGTAAGGTCGCTACACTCCCCACGGCACACCCCTTGCACGGACGTATTTTCTCAAATTACGCGACCCAAACCCTACCTTAACTTTTCCTAACGTAACAGCATACGTCCGCTAACGGACGTACTGACTACGTAAACGTACGCAGCTTAGCATGCCCATACTGTACACTTTAAATACCACCCCCCGCCTACTTCACGTAAAACGCACGTATTGTTTACTAACGTAAATTTGGAACGCCCACACGTAAGTAGTTACGTGTGAAATACGTGAATCACCCATACGTTCAAAAATACGCTACGTGAATGTGCGTATTTTCTTTGGTGCGCATGCGCAGTGCATACAAATCTGCGAATTTACGTCTCCGCCACACGTAAATTCGCGGAAATGCGTAGTTCTGGATCTGGCCCAATATCCTTAGTGATGTCATGGTGTCACCATAGTTTTCCCATGAATCAATACTTAAAAGGGCATCCGCTAAATCATTATCCACCCCGGGAACATGCTCAGAGCAAAACAAAATGTTACGTTCAAGACATAGCAGGATTAGGTGCCTAAGAAGGCAGATTACGAGTGACCCTTGTTATCGCAGGAAAAAATTATTTTACGATTTTGAAAGCATACGACCCAAAGCTCTACCACTACTACAATGGGAAAAATCTCCAGGAAAACTAGATTATGAGTGAAACCAGACAAACGCCATGCACTAGACCGGGACCCCACGCACCAGTACCCCCTAGAAATAAGCACCGTAACCCTCTTTGCCTGTGGGTCATTAGTTATTAGAGCTTGAAATTGGTAATGGCCAGGGCAGACGACATCCAGATGCCATTAAAATTTATTAGAAATGAATCCCAAACTCCAAGATCCGCTTTATCACGGATTGGCCATAGAACTTACGGGTAATTTTATTTGAAGAACACTAAGATGACTGTCATGGTTGGTGGTTGCTAAAATGATGTCTGTAAAGAACAGAGATCATTCGAAAGTTGTATGTATTGGGTGGTGGTCACTAGGATTTTTTATGTTTCAGGAGGTGGTCACTAGGATACTCTGTGTTTTGGGTGGTGGTCACTAAGCTACTGTATGTATTGGGTGGTGGTTACTAGGATGCTCTTTGTAGGGCCATCACAATGCAGTAAGTGGGGGGATGCGGTGCAGGACGGGGCCAGGCAGAACAGGCACCGATCCGCCCCACTCCCTCCACCCCTCAGAGCCAGTCTAATTTTTTTAAATTAACTTCACTGTTAAACATTGTAAGGTGCTCATTCTCTGCAGCGCCTACAGCCTCCTTTGTGAAGCTATATGATTCTGACATGACCTAAGGTCACATCAGGGTCATTCACTTCAGAGCCTGCCACAGAGGAGAAAAGAAGCTTGAAGGAAGGAAATCTCTAAAGCTAAGTTTATTATAGCAGTCAAAAGGAAAATATTGGGTTTGGAGACATGAGTGGAAATACTGGGGGGATGGAGAGACATGATGGGGAACTGGGGAACTGGAGACTTGATGGGACATACTAGGAGGGCTGGAGACCACATGAAGGGGATACTGGGGGGCTGGAGACACATGATTGAAAATACTGGGGGGATGAAGACACATGATGGGGATACTGGGGAAATGGAGACAAATGATGGGGATACTGGGGAGCTGGAGACACAGGAAGGGGATACTGGGAGGCTGGAGACATGATGGATTCTGGGGGGCTGGAGAAACATGATTGGGAATACTGGGGGGATAGAGAGCCATGATGTGGATACTTGGGGGAGGGAGAGATGCGATGGGGGATACCAGGGGTCTGGAGACATAATGGATACTAGGGGGCTGGAGAAACATGATTGGGAATACTGGGGTATGAAGAGACATGATGAAAGATACTGGGGGGCTGGAGACATATTACTGAGGGCTGGAGACATGATGGATACTGGGAGGCTGGAGAAACATGATTGGGAATATTAGGGGGATGGAGAGACATGATGGGGGATACTGGGGGGCTGGAGACATATGACTAAAAATACTGGGGGACTGGAAACACATGATGGGGATACTGGGGGGTTGGACATATGATGGGTAATATTGGGGAGGGCTGGAGACATATGACAAAAAATACTTGGGCTGGAGAGACATGATGGGGTTACTGGGGAGGGCTGGAGACATATGACTAAAAATACTGTGGGGCTGGAGACATGCTGGGGGATACAAGGGGACAGGAGACACATGATTAAAAATTCTGGGGGGCTGCAGAGACATGATTGGGAATACTGGTAGGATGGAGAGATATAATGAGGAACTGGGGGGCTGGAGACACATGATGGCTATACTGGGAGCGGGGCAGATGTGAATTGGGAATACTAGGAGGCTGGAGAGCCATGACTGATAAGATATTTAGGGCTCTATTTATAAAGATAATTTTCCTGTGATAATGGCTGTTTTCATGTGAAAACGGGCATTATCACAGGAAAATGAAGATTTTGATATTTACAAACCAAGGTTCACCAAGGAAAACTACAGTTTCCATGGTGATGCATGTCAATAACGCATCACCCCTCCAGCCCGTTTTTTTTCAGAGCAGGCCGGCGGTTTGTTATATTTACAAAGCATGGCAGCGAAGTTTTAAACTCTGCTCCTGGCGTAAAACTATCGCCAGCTCAGGCTGGCATTAGGGGTAAGTATTCCAGCAACCTTCCCATATATCCCTCTTTTCCTTCTCCTAATAGCTGTTATAAGGTGGAGGAAAAGGGGGGGCACTTATGGGGAGACCGCTGGAATAAACCTTTGTGTGGAATGTAAAAAAAAAAATTTTCTAAAAAAGTGTGGGTTTTTTCCAATTAAATTTAATTGACTTAAATTGACTTAATTAAACTTAAATAATAAATACATGTAAAAAACAAATAATTGTAAAAAAAAAAAAATCAGGACTTTGACATTTTGAAAATCCCACAATGAAATCTCTGCGCATGCACAGGAGATCATCGCGGGACCTCACAGGGTAGGTAAGTTTTAGTAACTTAAATGAACAAAGCTGCCAGGCTCGCTGCGAGGAGAAGAGAGTCTGGATCAGCTTCATTCCTTTAAAAATTAAGTTCTATATAAATAGAAGCCCACTGTCTGTATTGTATAGTTGTGATTATGATTTACTTTTTTTTGCGGTTACAAGATTGTCTATTATGATGCCTACTATAATCTAGGATGGTCACTGGTGGCAAATTGTTAAACAAGGGCGCAAATGTAAAATTCTCAGGGGGGCACCTAACACCCTAGCACCGGCCCTGGCTGTTTGTATTAGGTGGTATCTAGGGTGCTGTATGTTTCGTGTAGTGGTCACTTGGGTGGCAGTGACTATCTGCATTGCATAGAGGTCACATAAATCTCTTTATTGGATTGTGAAATATCAGTAGATGTTGTCTTTTCTTGTGACTCTTTTACATAATGCACTTTATTTGCAATACATGTCCCTACCCCCATGAAGTTTGCATTGCTTTTATTATATATTTCTTTATTCTGTACAAATCCAGTTTACATATTTTTTGACTCCGCCAATAGTGATCTCACCCACATATCGCCTGTTGCAGATTTGTTTTCCAGGGCCACTTTAAGTTCCCAATCTGCCCTGGCCTGTGGGTCTTTGACTCCCAGTGAAACTGTTTAAAGCTTCAAAGTACGCACAGGATACAGAACAGCCCATGGGCAGGCATTTATCAATATAAAAGTCTCCACCCATCCTAAAGCCCATGTATGCAAGTGATGACGGATGGAGAGGCAGGAGTCGAAAGGCATATTCAATGTCCGTCTTTGCCAATAAGGCCCCAGTGCTAAAACTGCGCCACCACAGATTTTAAATTGAAGGGGGTATTTAGTGGAGATAGTTCCAGCAATGGGAAGCCTAAAGTCATTAGGGGGCATGGAGTCTTACCAGAGCCTGGTATTCACTAGAGTCCCTAATGGTGGGGACAGGCTGGACTACAGATCTTATGAGTGCGAGTAAGAACACAAAACAATGCAAGAAATCAGAAATACCTGTGAAACTAGAACAAACACCCAAAACAAACAGTGAACCAACAGGGGGCAAACTCTCACAGAAACACTAACACAAGCAGCAGGCAATCAAACAAGAACAATGAGTCTGATCCAGACCTATGCCTGCTTGCGTTTTTATGCTTGGCGTAGTCGTAAAAATGCTGTTTGCCATATTTTGCGCATGCACCCGGCAGATGTTACGACCAGAAGCTCTGAACATATTTCCGAAACTAAGGTCGACAGTGTAAATCATACAGTAGGGGCTTGCTAAGCGTCATAACTACGCACGCAGACTACGGACACCCACGGTTACGCTCAGAAAAGTTATGGTAGGGTTTGCTCAGTGTAAGACGTCATAAATATGGATGACCAAGGGGAGTGCCTAGGGGAGTGCTTCCTAGGTACGCTGGCGTAAATATGCTGGAGTACAAAAAAATAGTTTGTGACAAGGTACAACCCCATCCAAACTTAAGATTTAATAAAATGTATAAGACAATAACACTCCTTGCGCTCGTATGTAGCTGCAGCAGTATATGGTGTGGGGGGGTGTCTCCACTTCACCCCCAATTCCACACAGACTCTAACCCTCCTTGAGGGACAGAGACTGTGTTTTCCAAAAATCACGAACAAAGTACACCACACTAACAATTGCGCTCCCTATATCTATGTTAACCTCTTCATAGACAATCAAAAAAATACAGTAAAAATCAGGTGGGACACAGACCTTCAGATCTCATTCCCAATGTTCAATGTCACAGTCCCAGTCCTTATTTCCCTTCTTCCTGATGTCTCCTAAATGTGTGTCGGCGACTGTTTGTATATTCTTCACCCCGACTCTCATGCAATATTTGGAGAAAAGAAGAAAGGGGAATATATGGTGAAGTACGTAAATAAAGTTTGTGGTACAGTCTCCCAACTTGTTCAACTCAGCACATTTGGGCCCATAGTGTGCTGTGAATAACTTTTTATCCTAAAGACTCCTTTTCAGCTCGCTTTCTCTGATTAGAGAATTCTTTAAAGAAAGGTGATTAGCAAGGTCTAATGATTGTAAAGTAAAATAAGCCTTGTAGCGAGACTGTTAATATAAAAGAGTCAGCAGTGTGTTGACTTTAAATTATATAGGGATATGGCTTAATGTCAAATTGATTAAAGAGGCACTCTAGTCCGATTCATACTGCCTCCTATGTTATTAATAAATTGGGTGCTACTATCTCCTATAAATATTTTTATATTAATAAGTCAACAAAATATCGCTAGCTGAGTGTCTTAAGCAGCAGTTTAATAGCAATGGGCAACGGAAGCTGAAGGAAACGCATGGGAATGTTCCCTTTACAGCATATAATTAGCGATGCCGCTACCACCAGGCTTGTCCCCCGCTAGAGACACAGATCTGGAATAACAACCCAGTATCTGTGATATTTAAATTAAACAGCCAAGGTACAAATTAAATAAATAGCGGGTGTTAGTGCACAGCACACCGCTAAACCTAATGCGCCTTTCACAACCGCTTCATCAGAGGTATCAATTGGTAGATCACCAATTGAAAGTTAAAATACCTGTTGGAGTGTTATGACTGGCTGATCAGAAGACTGACATTTGTTAACTTTACTTTGGTACCATGCTTTTTAATGTATGTTAATATATTATTATATTAAGGATCATTCTCCCTATATATTTTTCCATTATTCATTAGGCAGCCCATACGCATCTTAGTATATTTATAATGAATATATACTATATTTAATAAAATCTAATAATTATTCCCATAGTGATCGCGGTAGTCAGATATATTTGTTAGTCAATTTTTATTTTTTGATTCAATTACTAGTACATATACTAATTGTGAAACCTTCAAATAAATAGATAAATAAATAATAGTGATCATTTACATAAAATAAAACTGTAAAAATTATACTAAACATGATTATTTAATATAATCAATTGATAATTCATGCTGTTATTGGTATAGAATAGTATTCATATGAAATAGATAGTGCTAATAAATGTTAATAATTAATTATTCTATTTCTCAAGTGTATATATTTATAATATTGATCATATTCATAATCAAATAATTCATGTGTGTGCAATAATGTGAGTAGTGTAAACTTAAATATTGTGCAGGTATGGAAATCATAATAATCAGTGTAAAAATAAATAGTCTTATGAGTAAAATATACATAATGATTTAGTTTATAAATGATGTGTAATTTTTTAATTATCGAGATATACAACAATCTGATACCACAATAATGAACAATTATATATTGTGTTATGATATATTAAATTATATATTCAAATTAGTACCATTTTATAATAATTATATTTACAATATTTGTTCCCAAAAAAATTTCAAATATTATATTGTAAGAACAAAATCAACTCAACATAATCAATTAAAGATTATTAAGATCTTAATTAGTCTTATGCATATGGATTGCCTATTATATTGGCATGACTTTTATACAAGAAAGGCAGAGAAGTTGTACTCTTCATTCATGCCTTTAGGGGTCATTGAATCTATTAAAAAAATCCATTCTGTTTCTTTTTTTAAAAGTTGATTTGTAGCGCATCCTCCTCGAATCCCGAGGGAAATCTGTTCTAATCCAAATGCCTTAAAGGATTTCAGGTCACCTCCATGATCGTAAAAAAAATGTCTTGCTACTGAAGTGTGGGTTTTCATTTTTTGTATTTCCTTTGCCGCATTTCGTATTGTGCCTACATGCTCCAAAACTCTTTGTTTTAGTGGGTGTGTAGTCATGCCTATATAGGACTTCTTGCAGGAACATTGTATACAGTAGATGATGTTTTTTGAGTCACAATTAATAAAAAGAGAGATTTGGTGAGGGATCCCTTTCCGGTCTGTTATAATTTTCGTTTTGGCCATATACTGGCAGGCTTTACATTTCCCACATGGGCGGGAGCCCTTTGTTGGTATTTTCCATTTGGATTTTTTAGAAAAGTGACTATGGGCCTGATCCAGAGCTACGATGTTACACTGAGCGCTGTAGCGCTCAGCGTAACATCGCTGCTCTGGCCCGACACTCCCCCTTGCATTGTATACAGTAGATGATGTTTTTTGAGTCACAGTTAATGAAATGAGAGATTTGGTGAGGGATCCCTTTCTGGTCTGTTTTAGTTTTGGCCATATACTGGCAGGCTCTCATGTGAAATTACTTAACAAGGGTCTGTCTTTTTCTCCGGGTTCAACGCATGAACAGATTTAAATGGGAAAAGGACTTGAGACTCTTTTGTAGAAAATTGCTCTTAGCCAAACACTTTGCAAATCCTACTACTGAAATTAAAGATGATGCTCTGCAGGAAGATAGGGATAAACTAACTAATGAGGATAACTTGATAGACCTAGAAAATGCAGCTTTAAAAGATCTTGAATCACTAAGCTCAGAATCAACAACTGTAAATACACTAGAGAACATACATTCAAGCCATTTTTTTTTTTTAAAAGGAAGTCAACATTCTTTCCTCCAGAGAATTTAAGCCCAGAAGTATCAGTCTTCATGAGCTTGGTGGCACAAGATCTCGATCTTATAGATCAAAAAAGGATAATATTCGGAATAGATTTACAGTTGACAAATTAAATAGAGAAGAATGCCAAGCTCTCAAAGAGATCAAACAATGGGACAATGGGCCGGATCCATAACTACGTCCATTTTCCATAGACGGCCGTAATTCAATAAACAATAGCTACTGCGCATGCGTAGTAGCTATTGTACGTAATCTGCGTATCGTTTTGATACGTAGATTGCGTATATGCGGTCTTTTAGGGCCAATGTCATTATTAAAAGGTCTGATAAAGGAGGGAACATTGTTTTATGGGACAAATCACTTTATCTTGAAGAAGCCTCACGTCAATTGAATGATGAGAATTGTTATACTAGGCTATTTTCAGATCTCAGAGCATAAAAAAGAAGGGGGCATGACAGCGCAAAAGAAAGTGTCTATAATAAACTGAGAGAACCCGTGATGGTCAGAATCAAACCAAACACCAGTATATATAAAATTGGATTTTAATACAAATAAGTAAATATAAATAAAATATAAGAAATAAAATGAATATATAGAAACCGGTACAAGATATAAATGATATTAAAACGCACACCGAGTGCTATGCAATCATCATGATAGCTGACAAGCAGATAATACAATAAAATTCAACTGCATCAACTCTGGTAGTGTAGATAGTTAAATTGATGAGAGAGGAGCAGGTTAATAATTGCATGATTCCCGTGTAGAAATGAAGAGAAAATAAAGATTTCTTATGTTAAATATGTAATAGTTCCAAAAGTTTGGTGGTTAATGAACACTTTACCCGATGTAGTGGGGTGATGTCGATCTCCGATCCATGTGGATGATATTGTCCGTCTGTGTCGGGTGGCCATATTTTCAGATCCCACAATACAGTTCCTGGAAAAATACAACAAAATGATCGAGAGAGCATACCAACAAGGTACCATACAGAAGACTGAATATCTTTTTTTAAAAGTGGACAAACCTGTGATCCCACCCTTTTACATGCTACCAAAAATCCATAAGCATGAGACCCTCCCACCAGGCCGACCAATCGTCTCCAGAATAAACAGTATGACTGAACAAGCGAGTACATTTTTAGACACACATTTGAGGAAATTTGTGATTGAATTACTATCCTAGCTACAAGACATATCGGATGTCTTACGCAAAATCTACGTTGTTGCGCTTGATATGGACTCTTGGATCGCTACATGCGACGTGGAGTCCCTATATACAAGCATAGAACATGATAAAGGAATCGCAGCAGTTAAACACTTTTAGATAGGGAAGAAAAATCAGATTTCAACGCATTTCTTTTAGAATTACTCGAGTTTGTTCTCATGAATAACTATTTCGTGTTTAATGATCGATTTTATCTGCAGAAACCGAGGACAGCTATGGGGGCCTCATGTGCCCCCACATATGCAAATAATTATCTAGGCTGGTGGGAGGAAATGGTAGTCATGAAGAGCCACAATGACAGATATACTCAATATCTGTCGTTGTGGGCCCGTTACATCGATGATATACTCATTATATGGGATGGACCACAGGCTCTCCTGGAGGAATTCATCTCCTCTTTCAATCTTAATAATATCAATTTATGACTTACCATGGAGATGAGTCAAAAGGCAGCAGCCTTTCTGGGCCTTAAAATTCAGGCCCAGGAGGACAGCCTGCTGACAACAGACCTGTTCCGGAAACTGACAGCAATGAACAGTCTTCTCAGAGCAGAGAGCTCACATTTTCCACTGTTTCTGAGAGGAATACCAAAAGCAGAGTTCCTGAAACTAAGGCGCAATTGCTCTACAGATGAGAATTTTAAACACAGAGCAGAAGAACTCTCCCAGAGATTAAATGAAAGAGGTTATAGCAAGAGATTGATTAAAAAAATCGAAGACTGATGCCTGGAAGAAAAATCATTCCTCTCTTATTTTCTCTGAAGCAATTATAGATCAGAAAGAACAGATGAACAACAAAAAATCTAATAATAACATCAGATTTGTGGGAGACTTTTGTAAAGAATGGTTTTTGATTAAATCTATTATTCAAAAACATTAGTCTATTCTAAGATCTGACCCATACTTAACCAAGTTAGACTCAAAAGCACAGCTGAGCTGGAGGAAAAGCCCTAATTTAAAAGATAAATTGACTCATAGGGCCTGATCCAGAGCTACGGCCGCCGTCGCTAGTACGGCGGCAGTAAGCGTAATGCGCATGCGCCGGGCAGATGTTGCCCGGCGTCACTATGGAAACGCCCAATCATAGATCGGGCGTCCATAGTAGCGCCGTAGGGACGCTGGAGGGGACGTCCCCCAGCGTCCCTACGCTGAAGTTAGTGTAGGGGGGCTAATCACATAAAATATAAACCCTTAAACAAAAACCATTAAATGAAACAATCTATAGGTGTTGGTGTAGAAAATAATAACCGTTTTGAATTGCCATGATGGAATAGCACAAAAGGTAAATTGTAACAATGTTCACAATCCAATGTTGCAGTCTCTGTAATTCTTGTTCAAGCAAATTACTCTCCCAGAAACCATATCTCTTTGAAAAAGGGCGGATCGCGCCTGAAACGCGTTAGTGACAGCACTGAACGAGGACACACAGGAGCATCCGTCTTGGGAGTCGCAAACTGCATTGCTTGGAGGAGGTCCCGGTGCTGATAGCAGGAGGAGACAGCGTACGTGGAGGCCGCTTGTCCCTGGATTGAAGATAATCATACCCTGTTCACTCCATCTGGTCAGAGACACCTCCACTCGGTAATATTGATCAGATTGCCTTGACTCTCTAGTTTGCCCCTCAATATTTACATTATATACCCGCTTAACATTGTGCAGATGTAGTCTTTTATTGTTATGCTACCACAAGGTTGACCTATTAAATGTGAAATACTTAGCATTAGCCTGCAGCCACTAGGTTAGATAACAGAGATTATCGCCCCAGTGTATGGTGCCAATATCGGGACTTTTCCCCAGGGGAAAATCGTCCCGTTTATCGGCAGTCACATGCTGGGAGCGATAATGGCTCTAGTGTGTGCCCAGCTTTACTGTTGTTAAGACAAATGTGGCTGGATCCAGACTTAAGTAAGTGCTTGAAAAAAGTTACTCCTGGGCTAAACCATGCTGATTGTAGGGGGAGTCAAGTTAATTGTATTCTTTGCTTGCAGGGATATATCTTTGAATTTCTTACTGCACACAGATACTGACCAGCTTTACTATCACACTGTTATTTAGACTTGGGACAAGAAACATCACCTCTCAACTCTAATACTGTTTGCAACAGTTGAAATATGACTTCCCTGTAATCAAAATGGTTTAGCCCAGGAGTGACTTTCCTCTTTTATTTTAAGCACCTTCTTAATTCTGAATCAGGCCCTAAATTATTATGTATATTTCACTCACAAGACTATTTTTACACTGATTATTATGATTTCCACATCTGCACAATATTTAAGTTTACACTACTCACATTATTGCACACACATGAATTATTTGATTATGAATATGATCAATATTATAAATATATACACTTGAGAAATAGAATAATTAATTATTAACATTTATTAGCACTATCTATTTCATATGAATACTATTCTATACCAATAACAGCATGAATTATCAATTGATTATATTAAATAATCATGTTTAGTATAATTTTTACAGTTTTATTTTATGTAAATGATCACTATTATTTATTTATCTATTTATTTGAAGGTTTCACAATTAGTATATGTACTAGTAATTGAATCAAAAAATAAAAATTGACTAACAAATATATCTGACTACCGCGATCACTATGGGAATAATTATTAGATTTTATTAAATATATTATATATTCATTATAAATATACCAAGATGCTTGTGGGCTGCCTAATGAATAATGGAAAAATATATAGGGAGAATGATCCTTAATATAATAATTTATTAACATACTTTAAAAAGCATGGTATCAAAGTAAATAGTAATAACTCATGTTGATAGGAGTTAACAAATGTCAGTCTTCTGATGAGTCAATCATAACACTCCAACAGGTATTTAAACTTTCAATTGGTGATCTACCAATTGATACCTCTGATGAAGCGGTTGTGAAACGCGCGTTAGTTTTAGCGGTGTGCTGTGCACTAACACCCGCTATTTATTTAATATGTACCTTGGCTGTTTAATATAAATATCACAGATACTGGGTTGTTAATCCAAATCTGTGTCTCTAGCGGGGGACAAGCCCGGTGGTAGCGGCATCGCTAATTATTGTTACACTCCGTAAGAATAACACTAGCAGGGTGTAGCAGGGTGTTTTTCTGTGTGTGCACTTTTCCCCAGCTGTCAGGTAATCAACCCTGGAGGTGTGTCAGGTTCTCATTGCTGATTGGGGTTGTTCCCTTTAAATAGCCTTTGCTCAGTTCCACAGGTGTCGGTTATAGCGTCTGGTTTCCTGATCGTGCTTGCTGACTGTCTGAGTGCCGTGTATTGCTTTTGCATACTCCTGATACCCTGTGTTCCTAGTGTGTACCCCCTTGCTTTCCTGATACCCTCTGTTATTGTTGTTGACCCCCTGTGTGGTGAGGTGCGCGGCAAGAGTAGTCCGCTACTCCCGCTGGTGGCCTCAGCCCCGGACAGGTCCCGGTCTCTACCCCACTCCTGAGTGGTGCGTGTATGTGTTTACCATCTCACATTGCTCCGTCCTGTCGGGTGAGTGTTTGATCTGCCACGTGTTGTGTGCGTTACCTGCTTTTGCCATCTAGCAGTGTGTGGAGCTCATTGTTAGTTCTCCTTTGTTTAACATCTCCTCGCAGCATTTGCCATCTTGCTCGAGTGTGTAGCCGCCAGTCTGTTGTACCGCTGTGTAGTTATTTATCTCCAGTGTGTTTTACTGTGCGTGTATTCCACTGAGCGTGTGTCATCTCCAGTGTGTATTGAGCCATTGCTCCGCTGTATATTCCAGCTTGCAGTGTTGTTATTGGTAGACTGTTACACCTGTCTTTACCTATTTTGTGCTGTTGTCCATACTGTCAGCACAGTCCCATATTCCATCCTGGGACTTGTAGTGCACCAAGTTCTGCCTGTGTAGCAGTATCCTTGTTTGGTATACCTTTCTGATTAGGAGAGCAGCCTGTAACACCTCCAGTGCTAGTATCATCCTCTTCCTATATTTCCCTGCGTTTTGGGGTTCATATTGGTATACTTATTTATTGTACATTGTTTTTGTGTAATTAATTAATAATTAATAATTAATTCTTGCTATACTGTGTATGAGGGTTCCAGTATTTGCATTAAAAACCACATTACTGTTCTTGAGCTTCTCAGTGTGTGTTACTTATATGTTATCCTGTGTGCAAGGGTTCCTGTGAGCACTTGGGTTCCTGGTAGCACTAACCACGCTGCAGCACCCCTCTGGGCCTATCACCGGGGGAACGACCTGTCAGACCAGCAGCCCAGACTATCCTCACCACTAGAGGCTCTAGTGAACACCTGGTGCTGACATAGATTCCGGGCC
>WWET01003669.1:145858-156815 GCA_011038615.1 Limnodynastes dumerilii
ACGCCAAACATACTTGCGATGGTGCGGTACTCGCCTGGGGTAGCGTACCACCACAACACTATGGCTAGCCTCCTCCATGGTGGGATGGGAACCCGCAATCTTGTGCGCTGTTGGGATAATGCAGGGGAAACGAGGTCCAACACATACTTGAAGGTCGCATGTGACATACGAGTGCACCATCCACTGCTGGTCTTCAAAGGCTTCCACAGTCGCCCAGAAAGCCTCACCGTGACCACGGTCTCTGGCCCACAAACTTCGCTCTGTCAGTGTGCTGAACCTCAAGATGGACATGAGGCTGGACCTGATGTACGACCTCCTCCTGCGCAAGTACTGATGCCAAGCGTGTTGCCTCTGCGTCCACAAGTGCGCCCTTTTCCTCTGCAAATCACAGTGCAACATCTGGCACAGTGTCAGCAGTTGGAACAAGCTTTCATTTGCTGTTGAAAACAGCAAAACACACCACAAAACCATGATGTCAGGGTTACAGAGCACTAGCTCGTCAGCCATCATCAAGGACAGTGGAAATAAAATGGCCACTGGATGCTGACATCATCTGTATGTGCAGTAACGTCCCCTTTAAATGACGTCACTTTTTAAGCCAATCAAAGCCACTATCTGGAATGATTGACACTTTACTTTAAAGGCAGACCCGGGTTATTTGGTGGTAATGAGAAAAGGACAGACCCGGGAAATTCCCGGGTTTTTGGGTGGACTTATAACGCGGTTTTGAAAATGACACGGCAATGCTGCCAGAAAAAACCCGGGTACAAAATACCGGGTTTTTCAAAGGTGGTGATGTGAAAGCGGTATAAGAGAGGAAGGTTACACCTGGGCAAAATCATGTTAATTTCAGGGGGAGTGAAGTTAATTGTATTGTTTGCATGTAGAGATATATCTTTGAATTGCTTACTGCACACAGATACTGACCAGCTTTACTATTACACTGTTATTTAGACTTGGAATAGGAAACATCACCTCTCAACTCTAATACTGTTTGCACCAGATGAAATATGACTCCCCTGAAATCAACATGGTTTAGTTCATTCCTTTCTTAATTTCAAGCTCCTTCTTAAGTCTGGATCCAGCCCACTGACCTTACTCTATCCTACAATGCCAGTATTTCAATACTGTTGTAAAAAGTATAGAAATGGCAACACATGCTGTAATCAACATTAGAATAACCCTAACCCCAGCCTCAACCCTAACCCCTAAACCTAATCATAACGTTAACATTGCTTGATTACTTACCTCAATTGAAGAACTGGAGCAAGGACAGTGATGGGGCAGCTGGAATGGAAATGGCATTGAAGCTGGTTGAGGATGGACAGACAGAGGTGAGGTCAGAATGATCTCAGCAGCTGGATTGGCAAATGATGGACAGGCAATGGTGAGGATGGTCAAGGGTGGATGTGGTGAGCAGAGAAACAGTGGCTGGAGTGGCAATGGACAGATGCTCATAAATATGAGCAGAAAGAAACCATTTGACCTGGTACCCCTATTGATATATTTCTGACATTAAGGACTGATTGAAGCTGTGTTTGAGAGCTGACTAAGTTGAATTTCAAGCATTTACTTTTAAAGGAACAAGATTCTACATTTGTGGTTAAATATTGTAACAAACTTAAAGAGCGCTAGTGAATGGTATATTATCACTTGTTATTTATTCTTAATAAATTGTTTTTATTTTTCTTTATTAGAAATCTTTAATGTAAATTTTTGAATATATTCTATATTTTTCTTTGGGTGCGCCACATCCTTTTCCTTTTTAAAGATGAAAATATTTCTGTGTGCTGTAAGCACAAGTAAATAAGCAATTTGTGCCTCTTATATTACAATGTAGTTTTTCAATCGGCTCTTTTAAAAGCACCTGTTCAGTAGTAATGATACCCCATCCAGCTATACAGGCATGTCATGAGACAACTATAAAATGAATACACTGCACTATGTTTATTGTACACTATGGGTTGCCAATGGAAATTTGAACAGATAATGACAAGAAGTGTCAGGAACAACAAACTTGCATACTGGCTTTTCACAATGCTTACTATTGACAAGCTGTCATATTGACTGAATGAATGCTTATTTAAAAAAGCAGGCATGTAAGCTCACCTAAACATGCATTGAATTTTATACTACATTTCTCATATATTGTATTCTCAATGAAGATTGCAAATATCTTCATACATTCTATTGTGACCTGTTATCAAGAGATGGCTTTATATATAATTGTGTGTTGCCATATTTTCAAGCTTTAATTTAGCTGTAATTTTTTTTACAGTACACCAATGTTTGGTTCTCCCTTATTTATCCAAAGCCATCAACTTTACTACAAATAGGGATTTTTAGCTTATTTTTCAAGCAGATTTTAGCTCCAAATGCCACAATTGCTATATGCCAATTTTCCTAAACTACACCCCTAACTCACATACACCTGTGATACAGTAAAAGGTGGAGGAATCCTCATATGGTGTCGGATCCAGACTTGATATTCCCGTACATCACATACGGAAATATCCTAAACTTATGTGCTGTACTTCGTGTGGACTTTATTCTATGCACAGGTGATAGACCCACACTTTTTTATTTTTTTTTTAAAGAAGGGGACAAGGTTTTTTTTACATTTTTATTTTCCTATGTGGGCGCTGTAATTTTTATTAATGATAGGGACTAGGGACGGGGCCTTTACATTCTTTAAAAATTCATTATTATAGGGGGACACGTGGAGTTTTTTACTGTTTTGGGGCAAGGCATGCTGTCTATAGTAGTGCTACTAGAGCAAGCATGCCTTGTCATTCATGGGCATGCTTGCTCTAGTAGCACTATTAGCGGCAGCATGCCCAGGCGGCCCGTTGTTTATTTTTTTAATATACTTTGGTCGCGGTGGCAGAAGGGGTTAATTGGTTTGCATTCAGCAAACCAATTTAACACCCAAGCCGTGCGGCCGGAGCAATTATAGCTCCGACTGCTTTTATTTATTTATTTTTCTTAAATACGGCCAATTCAGAGGTGCGTGTGTGACTAGAACGTTTTTTGCGGTTGCAACTTGCGACCATGCGGACCTCTGAATCAGGTCCCCAGAGTGCAATTTAGAGGTTTCTTTTTGTACACAATGCCCTGTTGAGGTGATTGTGCGCTAATTTAACAATTAAAAGTTTATATCTAAAATTTTCTGAGCACCTCTCCTTACTGTGAGGAAGTAGTCTCTTTGAATAAAATCAGTAGTGCCAGTTCAAAATTCTTATGTACTATAAATCATACACAGATCTCAGACATCATTTAAATATCTTAATACATCATATACAGATTTCTGACATCATTTAAAGATCTTAATACATTATGACATCATATAAAGATCTTTATACATCATATACGGATCAGACATTATTTCAAAATCCTAAAACACCATATAAATATATTAATACATCATATACAGATCTCAGACATAATTGAAATATTGTTTTATATCATATACTGGCCTCTGAAATCATATAAAGGAGGCAGGAGATTTACACACGTGCATAACTTTGTTACGTACATCTGTAGGTACGCTATCAGAACATCTGGTTCATGCGCAGATGTTCCGGGACAGGGCACTTAAGCAAATGATTTGCGTAAGTCTCCTGTCGTACTTAGGTCTGGATCTGGCCCATTGTCTCCTGCCATTTATTGTACATGTGCGTATGCCAGACCACTATCTAAATGATGAAATAGTGGTTTTCTTATGAATTTAATACAGTATATTGAATGACAGAATTGCACAAATATCAACTGGAGGCTGCTACCATTTGAATGGTCAATATAAGTACATGTATATAAGAGGACATTACTCTGTGATATGGTTAACCGTTGGTTTTTAGTCTAGGGGCCATATTTACTAAGGAGTGAGTTAACTCACCAGTAAAAATCTCCACACATCGCCAGAGTTAAACAGCAAGTTTTTTTTAAACACTCCAGGGGCCAGATTTACTAAGCAGCAGGTTTGGAAAAGTGGAGATGTTGCCTATAACAACCAATCAGATTCTAGCTCTCACTTTCTTTTTACATACTAGAGAATGTCAGCTAAAATCTGATTAGTTGCTATGGGCAACATCTTCACTTTTCCAAACCTGCATCTGGCCCCATTTTTACTAATTTTAAACTACGGCAATGAGTGTTATTATAAACTCCAGAGAATTTGTGTGAAACTCCAGTGAGTTTGTGTTAAACTCGCTGGAGTTTGACACCGATTTGTATTAAAATAATGTTAAAGTGCTGAAAAAAATGGTTCCTAGTAAATTTTCTGGTGTTCACATTAAACTCGCCAGTGATTGCACTAAACTAGCCAGAGTTCACATCATACACACTATATAAATGCAGGTCACTTCCTGATTAGAGTGTTTACATTTGGAGGTGGTTAGCTGAACTTGTCAATGATCCAAAACTTAACTGTAAGTCCCTTTTAACACTTTGTAGTGTTTTTATTAGAGATGTTCACTGACGCCCGTGTTTTGGTTTTGGATCTGTATTAACTTTGTGTTTTGGTTTTGGTTTTGCCAAAACCGCCCCCATGTGTTTCGGTTTTGGGTCTGTATTTTTTTCCAGAAATTGCTACAAAATGCTAAAATCGCATAATTTGGTTCTTTATTGTTCTTATATTATTATTTACTCCATTAACAATAATTTTCAGTAATTTCTAGTAAATTTTGTGCACCTTACAGGTAACAATATTATTTTCATACAGTTTAGTCCAAATGCTGCAGCCGGCTGGCTTGTTTCTTACTATTATTAAACAGAGCAGTGGCACAAACACACACTACAGTTTATAGCACATCTATGAAACATTGCCACACAGCAGTGGCAGAAAACAAAAGTAGTGCAAGTACTATAAGCGTCAGCCTGACAAGGGGAAAAATGATGCAGAGTAATGTGGAAATCCCCATCATATGGCCAGCTCCCTCCCACAGAAATCCCCATCATATGGCCAGCTCCCTCCCACAGAAATCCCCATCATATGGCCAGCTCCCTCCCACAGAAATCCCCATCATATGGCCAGCTCCCTCCCACAGAAATCCCCATCATATGGCCAGCTCCCTCCCACAGAAATCCCCATCATATGGCCAGCTCCCTCCCACAGAAATCCCCATCATATGGCCAGCTCCCTCCCACAGAAATCCCCATCATATGGCCAGCTCCCTCCCACAGAAATCCCCATCATATGGCCAGCTCCCTCCCACAGAAATCCCCATCATATGGCCAGCTCCCTCCCACAGAAATCCCCATCATATGGCCAGCTCCCTCCCACAGAAATCCCCATCATATGGCCAGCTCCCTCCCACAGAAATCCCCATCATATGGCCAGCTCCCTCCCACAGAAATCCCCATCATATGGCCAGCTCCCTCCCACAGAAATCCCCATCATATGGCCAGCTCCCTCCCACAGAAATCCCCATCATATGGCCAGCTCCCTCCCACAGAAATCCCCATCATATGGCCAGCTCCCTCCCACAGAAATCCCCATCATATGGCCAGCTCCCTCCCACAGAAATCCCCATCATATGGCCAGCTCCCTCCCACAGAAATCCCCATCATATGGCCAGCTCCCTCCCACAGAAATCCCCATCATATGGCCAGCTCCCTCCCACAGAAATCCCCATCATATGGCCAGCTCCCTCCCACAGAAATCCCCATCATATGGCCAGCTCCCTCCCACAGAAATCCCCATCATATGGCCAGCTCCCTCCCACAGAAATCCCCATCATATGGCCAGCTCCCTCCCACAGAAATCCCCATCATATGGCCAGCTCCCTCCCACAGAAATCCCCATCATATGGCCAGCTCCCTCCCACAGAAATCCCCATCATATGGCCAGCTCCCTCCCACAGAAATCCCCATCATATGGCCAGCTCCCTCCCACAGAAATCCCCATCATATGGCCAGCTCCCTCCCACAGAAATCCCCATCATATGGCCAGCTCCCTCCCACAGAAATCCCCATCATATGGCCAGCTCCCTCCCACAGAAATCCCCATCATATGGCCAGCTCCCTCCCACAGAAATCCCCATCATATGGCCAGCTCCCTCCCACAGAAATCCCCATCATATGGCCAGCTCCCTCCCACAGAAATCCCCATCATATGGCCAGCTCCCTCCCACAGAAATCCCCATCATATGGCCAGCTCCCTCCCACAGAAATCCCCATCATATGGCCAGCTCCCTCCCACAGAAATCCCCATCATATGGCCAGCTCCCTCCCACAGAAATCCCCATCATATGGCCAGCTCCCTCCCACAGAAATCCCCATCATATGTCCATCTCCCCCTCCCACAGAAATCCCCATCATATGTCCAGCTCCCTCCCAGAAAACCCCATCATGTGTTCAGCAAAACCCATTACTTACCTTTTGGCGCGTCGCGCGTCCTGCATCCTCCGTTCTCCGCGGCAGTCTCAAAACCCCGCGAGATCCGATGGGGCTTTTAAAAGCTCGGGTGACGTGATGTCACCCGACCCGCGAGGGGAGATCAGAGCTATGCTCGGATCCTGCCTCGGATCCTGATGTTCGTGTGGGCTCGGTTCTCTAGTTCACATCTCTAGTTTTTATAGGTCACATTACTTGTTTTTTATATTTCATACATTATTATTTGATATTTTTAATACAATTATCTTAAAAAAGCTGTATGCAGCAGGTTGCCACAAAATGCCATTGGGCCTGATCCAGAACAACGCATCGGAGCGAATTTACGCGTGGCGGAGACGTAAAATCGCCTATTTTTAAGTACTGCGCAGGCGCACCATAGAAAATACGCTCATTAGCGTAATTGTGAACATATGGGCCATTCACGTATTTGTCACGTAAATACTTACGTGTGGGCGTGCCAATTTTACGTGAGTCAATAATACGTTCGATTTACGTGAAGGAGGTGGAGGTTTGTATTTAAAGTGTACAGTATGGGCGTGCTAAGCGGCATACGTTCACGTAGTCTATACGTCCGTTAGCGGACGTACGCTGTTACACGAAAAAAAGTTAAGGTAGGGTTTGGAAAGCGGAACTCGGTGAAATACGTACATTCAAGGGGTGTGCCTAGAGGAGTGTATATAACATACGCATGTGAAAATACATTACGAGTGGAAACGTATTGCACACGTAGTTCTGGATCTACCCCAATTGTGCATAATTAACAATAACCATAAGCTGATAGCCCTTGTGAGGTTATTTTTTTTAAAGGCGTAGGGCCTGATCCAGACCTACGCTACTGAAACGCTCATGTGCGCAGCGTATTTATGCCAGCGTACCTACGATGCACTCCCCTTGGCACTCCCCTTGGTTGTACTTAGTTTTGCCTTCTTACGCCCAGCAAACCCTACCCTAACTTTTCTAATTGTAACCGTGGCGTCCGTAAACTCAATGTGTAGTTATGACGCTTAGAACGCCCATACAGTACGATTTAAATGCCTCACCCCGCCCTTAGTGCGTATTTATGGATTTCGTATGGCTGGCATGCCCCCTCGACCTTACAAAGTTGTTACGAGGCCCATACGCTCAGAATTTTGGAGCGTAACATGAGCGTAACATCTGCCCCGCGCATGCGCAGTAAGTACAAATGGCCATTTTTACGCTTACACCCATCATAAAAATGCACCCGAGCGTAGGTCTGGATCAGGCCCATAGTAATGATTTGCTGAGCAATTGCCAGCGATTTCATCAAACTCTCCACTTACAATAACTTCTATTCTCTCTAAAAAGTTTTGGCCAATTCTCCAGTGAGTTTCAAGCTTCCCCTGTAAGTTCCGAATGTAAAAAATTGCCAGAGTTAAACTACAACTGCAGCCAGTTTGGTATTAGTTTACATTAGTAATTACAGCGAGTTTAAACTCACCGGTTAATACAAGCAATCTCTGGTGAGTTTCACAAACTTGCCCTTAGTAAATCTGGCCACTATGAGATTGCAATATTGTAATCATTGTAGATATATAACAGTAATTCTACATAGATATTAATATAATAACAAATACATTATGTATATGAAACATTACCCTATAATTATATTTTAAGCTAAGCAAACTAATCAATCTGTGCAGTATAAAGGGACACTTTTTCTGAAAGATCTTAATACGTAATTTTCCGATCTCTGACATCATATACAAATATCAAACATCATTTAAAGATCTTTTTTTACATCATAAACAGATTCCTGACATCATTTGTCACCTGCACACACTGCTAAAGGAACCAAAACCTGGTTCAACGACCGTGGGATTACTGTGCTGGATTGGCCAGCAAACTCGCCGGACCTGAACCCTATAGAGAATCTATGGGGCATTGCCAAGAGAAAGATGAGAGACATTAAACCGAATAATGCAGAAGAGCTAAAGGCCACTATTGAAGCAACCTGGTCTAGAATAACACCTCAGCAGTGCCACAGGCTGATAGCATCCATGCCACACAGCGTTGAGGCAGTAATTCATGCAAAAGGGACCCAAACCAAGTACTGCGTACATATGCATGATTATACTTTACAGAGGGCTGACATTTCTGTATTTAAAAACATTTTTTTTATTAATTTCATGTAATATTCTAATTTTGAGATTTTGATTTTGGGATTTTCATAAGCTGTAAGCCATAATCAACAAAACTGAAACAAATAAAGGCTTGAAATATCTCACTTTGCATGTAATGACTCTATATAATATATTAGTTTCACCTTTTAAATGAATATACATGATATTCTAATTTTTCAAGTTTCACCTGTATGTCCATATACAACAGTTACACCAATAGAATTCAGAGAGATTACTTCTGTTGTGTTTGAGACATCAGAAAATGGTAGACACCTACAAGACATATAGAAATACACCAAGGTGTAGTTGGGAGAGTTATGGCGCTTCCCTACCCCCTTGTAAATTGCCCTGTATTTCAGGGCTGCCTTGACCTGTCAGGGGGTCCACTACCCTGAAAATAGTTTAGAACAGAATAAAAGATATTGAATTCCTTCTGGAATTCTATTTGGTCTCGGCGCTCACTGACATAATATCTCTGGTAGATTTTGAATGGGTGACGTGGGTAATGTACTTTTAACCCTCCCCTAATTTGTACTCATAGATTCAAATCTCAATGTTAGTACATTTTCAACAGTGCATTGATATCAAACGTATTCAGGGTTAGTAATTAGGTATAGATAATACTTCAATATAGTGCACAATGTGATCAAAGCTATCAATGCATAAATGTCATATATGTCATATAGAATCCGGATCGATAATGGTTTAAACAATACTGCAGTATAATGAGTGGTTACAGCCCCCAAATACCCTCAGTTCTCCAGTTGGACCTGCGGTATATATTGGGGGATATACACGTTCGTGCCTCGTGGTTCACAGTCTTAAATAGTTCAGATAGTGATAGTCTTAGGCTCACGGTTTGTGAATGTTTCCCTCCGGCTCGATCGCTGCACGTGTTCGCATAGAGTATGCTGTCCTTGTTGTTTGGCGTCACGTCTCCAGGCAACGTCAGCTGTAGTTGCCGCACTGCTGTAAAGTCACTCTGCTGTGTCCGTTTGGCCCGCTCCTTGTTCCTCAGTTCAAGTTGGCGTTCCGGTGGAGTTTGGCATAGTGAAAAAAACAGAGATGGCCAAATAGTACAATAACGTTTTAATCAAACAATGTTACAATAAAAACTCCAGTAATGTACTCACAGAAGTTGCGGACATCTCTAATGTCCCAATAGCGCTTTTAATAAAGTAAAATAATGATCTGTGCTGGACCAACGCGTTTCATCGGACTAGGCCGACTTCCTCAGGGTCATTACATGTACTGCAATATGTCAACCCTTAAATAGACCTCCCCAATTGTTCATTGGTTGTTCTATCTGCTATCTCCCATTTGTGGGCGGGCCTACATATTATGTATAGTAGTTTGGTCCTCTTATGCAGATAAAGGTAATATGGTAAAGCCATATACCTTAATTCATGCCACATTTTCATATATAGACATTCTATTGAAATTCATTATATTCCTATAATGTTCTGTATATTTTATGGATATCGTTTTCAAACATTTCTTTTTGCATTTGTCTAAGTCAGTAAACACATATTGTTATTCTTATGTGTAATAGTCTTTAAATCCTAAGTTTGTTAATTCCATTTCGTTTTATTCTTTATGGGTTCATATAGTTCAAGGTTCACTAACACTCGATATCTTATGATAAGGATCATCTGTCCAATTTCCTCACTGCATCATATCTATGTCCCTATTTTTATTTTTATTTGTATCTGATTGTTCATGGGATTATTTTAGAGGATATATCCCGGGTAATGTAGGATCAATATCATAGTTTTGTAGTTGATTGTCTTTCATTGGAACAGAAAGGTCCCTTCATATATTTGAAAAGGTTGTACTCCTAAAATTCTTGCATATATAATGCCTTCTATTTGTTCTTTCTATAGAGAATCATTAGGATCCTATTTACACCAATATTGTAATCAGTTTTATGATTAAGTTGCCAGCTTCTATGTATTCACTTCTTTTTGAAGTAGGTTCAATGTTTATTTTTTATGTTCTTATTTGGCCATTGGAGATGGAGCTGGTTAATTGTTCGTATTAGAATCTCATGAATGAGTCTATTATTCCATAATTAGTCTAAATTTGTCCTTATAGGAAGGCTACCAATTCAAAGTCTATGTTCAGGCCTCCCGGTTGTAGGGTTCCCAAATCATAGATCCATTTGCTTTCTATTTGATTTAATGCTCTTTGTTTGTCTCCCCCTCTCCAGTGGTGTTTTACCTGTTGAATACCCATAAATTGTAGGGAGGACGGGTCTTTATTATGTACTGCCCTATAGTGTTCTGAGACACTATGGGTCTCTTTGCCCGCTATGATATTCCTGACATGTTCTGCCACTCTGGTCTTAAGTTCCCTCCCAGTACGACCTATATACTTGAGACCACAAGGGCAAACAAGCATATAAATCACATTCTTACTGTCAC
>WWET01003670.1:12673-58196 GCA_011038615.1 Limnodynastes dumerilii
ATATATAAAATAAAAATAGAAAGTTATGATTAGTTGCGTGGTAATTGCAAGAGTGCTGGGGCCTCCTATTTGTATTTGTGTAAACTCCACCTTCCTTACAGCACCTGCTATATATTACCTTATAAATTGATATGAGCAACCTCCATTCCTTTGTAAAGCTTGATGCCACATTTTCTTAGTAATACTGACCCTTAACAAAATCATCCTGAACTAGTGGTCTATTATTTGCCCAAGTTAGGGCTAGTTTTACTAAACTGAGGAAAAGGAAAAAAATGAAGATGTTGCCCATAGCAACCATCACATTCTAGCTCTTACTTTCCTATTACATAGCAGAGAATGTCAGAATTTGATTGGCTGCTATGTGCTACATTTCCATTTTTCTTTTTCTGCAGTTAAGTAAATCTAGCCCTTAGAATGAATGCCAACTGAGGCAGTTAGTTTACCTCTGCTAATGATGTCTAACCACAACCCCCTGTCCCCATAATGTTATTCAGACTAAAATTCATACATTTTTGACATACACAGAGTTTCTCATTGATCATAGTGTGTTCTTAGAGTCACTCATTGTGGGGTATTTTTTGACTAAGGTCTTAAAATATACTGATGGAAAACTTGTGTTCATTCTCACCTTTACATGCTATATTCTCACAAAGGGTAAGATTTTATGTTTCCTTTGTGAACATTTGTACACATTTCATAGTAGAGTGAGCCCCTACAACACTACCTTTGTGTGCTTGGACTCTAGACATCAATTTTGCAGTGCTATCGAACCATAGACAATAACAGGTCTTTTCATCAAAGTCATGAAAGCATGAGATAAAATTTGCATGCTGATTCTCAGCCAGCTCACATGTATTTTTCATCAAGGTGAGGTGTGAATATTTACGTGCATGGACAAGTGTGAACATTTTCTTAATGAATGTGTAACTGTTCATGCATAATGTCTGCCTTCTAAGCAACCCTGAAGCAAAAAGCAGAATAAAACAAAACATTGTAACATATTACAATATACTGTAGGACAAAAACAAGGGTAAACATATCTTATGAATGCTTTCTATATCAGACAGTACCCAGCGTATATAAATGGAATTGGAAAGTGTGTTCCATCATTAAAAAAAACCACAAAAAAACATTAATGTCGCTATATATTATTGTTGGTGGTGGCTAGTGGTATTATAAAACACATAAAATTGCCACCGTTTGTTGTTCAGGAAATGTCGAATATGCCTCCATCAGTACTGTAAATACTTTACCTATAACAGTTAAAAACATTTATTATAAAGGTGCACTGAGCGGGCTGTGATTTGTTGCAAAGGATGGCTTCAAACTAAAGATTAGTTTGCATAAACAAAAGCATAATCCACTGTCAAGGAACTCTATCAATTTTGATTTACTTCTGACTAGAGGTGATATTGGCAGTGGTGGCAATGCCCTATCTGCTGATTAATCACATATTCCTATTCTGCCTGAGAGATATATATCAATTACTTACTATATGTCCTTGATATATCACATGGTCTAGAATAAGTAGGTGACCTGAGAATATTCAAATAGAGATTCATATGTATTCTAAGAAGCACAAAGCATTGACTGTGAGTATATATGAATGTGTATCTAGATACAAAAGAAAATGCACCAGCACCCATGCCATTAACCAGTAGCTAACTGTGCAATACTCTCACTACAGTCAGTGGGCCTGATCCAGACTTAACAACAACACCTAATTTACGCAAGTAAATCTGGCTGTGGGGATGCACAGACAGATGATTGGATATCATGATTACACAGTGTTATAAGAGACAATGCAGGATAAAAACAGCATAGGATAATTTTTCGAGGCATTGATACAGGAGACAGGGGCACAAAGTCTGTGGTTGCAATATTGTTAAAAGGTAAAGGGCACCTGCATTGCTACGCTCATTACACTGTCTATTCTTGGTATCATTGGTCTATCTCTGTTATATTTATCCTAATACTTTACAGCATTGATAGTAAATGTTTAAATGACAAGTTACTGCATTAACTGTAGTCCTCTTGGTTGGGGCTTCCCGACGACACTGCCTACTACAGTAGAAATACAAGCCTTACTAAGAAACTGCAGTCTTGTTGGTACCTCCAGAAACATTTCATTAATACTATTTTCACATCACTGTCCCTACAAAAACACAGGTTTTTGAACCTGGGTCTGCCCTGGAATTATTGTCAGTTTGATGACTCATGTCCCTAATCCCCCAATCACTTTCCTTCTGTTAATAAAAACCAGTTTCCCCTTTCATACAGGAGGCTTCCCAGGTCCGACCCGGGCATAACCCTCCAATTGTCCCGGGTCTAACTCCTAACTCAGTAGACACAGGGGGCTGTATTCAGACTTCCGTCGGCGATAGGGTCGCAAATATATGCAACTAAGTCTCCGGTCGGAGCAGGTTACACCTACCAAAAAAACAGTCACTCCCCTTGCTTTCTCCGGCCGGACCTAGGGGTATATTTACAAAGGGCGATTTTTGCTGTGAAATTCAATTCATAGCGTATCGCCGCGATTTTGTAGCGATTTGCAGCGTGAATTCACCAAATTCACTAAGCTGCGATTTTTAGGCAATTTTTTCCAACTCACACGAGATGCTGTGAGTTTGCAAGGGGTAAATCGCGGTGCTTTTCTATGGAGAAGCACCGCGATTTTGTCCTTGAAAAAAGTTCAATAAAAAAAAAGTGCAGCATGGTTGAAAGCTTTAGTCATGCTGTGCTGATAGAACTACAAGGCTCAGCATTGCTTAGCCTTGTAGTTCTATCAGTGTCAGCATGGTAAGGCTTCTAACCATGCTGCGCTGTGTGCTCCGTGTGTAAAAAAAAATAGTGTGTTCACAAAACATACTGATAGAAAATACAATGTGTTCATGTGTAATAAACCTTTTCCCTAACTAATATTAACCCTAATGTGTCCACAAATGCCATTCTGTCACTAGGGGGCATCCTTTTATTTAAATGATGATGTCAGAGGCCAGAGTGTAACTGACATCATCATTTAAATAAAAGGCTGCCACCTAGTGACAGAATGGCATTTGCAGAAGAAGAAAGAAGAGGAGGAGGAGCCAGGTACAATATGAAGAATTTGAAAGAACTAGGGTCGCATTCTTATACCATGTTATCAACCCAAAGGGATTTTTTATGGATCCGGGCAAGTTCAGTGCTATTCTGGAATGGGAACAACTGTTAAATGTTCAGGCAATCCAAAAATTTCTGTGTTTTGCCAACTTCTAAAGAAGATTTTTCCTGGGATTTTCATCTATTGTTGCTCCTTTTACCAAGGCTGTGGCTGATACTGGTATATGGCTTCCTCAGGCCCAGGAGGCATTTGGAACTCTAAAGCTGGCTGTATCCTCTCAGCCTCAGCCAGTGTTATGCCATCCTGACCCTGACCTTCCTTTCATCTTTCAAAATCAGTGCCGGTGCTATGTTGTCGCAAGTCAGCCCTGTCAACAATTATCTACATCCATGTGCATTCTTTTCCAGGAAATTTTCCCAGGCTGAGATATATGATGTGTGCATTCGTGAAATATTAGACATCAAGATGGCCCTGGAAAAATGGAGATACTGGTTGGAGGGGGCATAGCATAAGGTTACCGTCCCTACTAACAATAAGAATTTGGCCTACATTGAATCTGCTAAAAGATTGAATTCCCTTCAAGCCCGTTGGGCCCTATTTTTCACCAGCTTTAATTTAATCATTAACTACCTACCTGATTCTAGGAATGGAAAGGCGGATGCCCTCTCTCGCTGTTTTATCCCATGAACCTCCTTCCACTCCTCTCACCATTGTTCCGTCCTCAAGTATTACCGCCTTCACCCAAGATAGACTACAGAATGTCCATCAAGCTCTCGAGTCATCTAGTTTTTGTCCTGGCAAGCCTAAGAAAGGCAGTTTTGAAGGAGCTCCACTGTAGCAAAGTTTATAGTCATCCCGGTATTCACTGTACCATGAGTTTCCTTTCTCGTTCTGTGTGGTGATTGAAGTTGATCCGGGATGTCGAAGACTTTGTCAATGTGATATCTGTGCTCAGACCAAGGTACTAAGGTAGCTCCCCTACAATCGTTACCCATTCCCTCACGTTCTTGGAGGCACATCTCCATGGACTTTATCACAGACTTACCTTGTTATGCAGGCTATAATACCATTTAGGTAATGGTGAGGTTTAGTAAAATGGCTCACTTTGTCCCATTAGCCATATTACCTAGTGCCAGAGAACTGGTAAAACTTTTTGTGCTTCATATCTTCAGACACCATGGTCTCCCTACCAATATTATTTCTAATAGAGGGGTGCAGTTTGTGGCATCCTTTTGAAGATCCATCTGTTCTTCTCTTGGTATCCAGGTTAGTCTCTCCTCGGGAACAGTAAATGCATATATTTCCAAGTGCCAGGACAATTGGGCTGAATTGGTTTCCTGGGCAGAATTTGCCTACAACAATGCCGATCATTCCTTGACCAGGATTTCTCCTTTCTTATGTGTTCTTGGGGTTAATCCTCCAGCCAGCTTCCTAGATCTAGAGGATTCCTCTGCTCCTTTGGAGAATTGCCAAGTCATTTCCTGGTACGGTCTGAAGTAGAGTGTATTTAGGCCTGGATTCACAACACCGGACGTATTGCATATACATCCGATGTTTCTCAATATTTGATACTGTGCATACTCAATCTACGTAACTTTTCGTAATGAAAAGTTACGTAGATTACATGAAAAAAGATACTATGCATGCACAGTATCAAATATCGGGAAACACCATACGCAATACATCCGGTGTTGTGAATCCGGGCCTTAGCCTTGAAACAAGTATCTGTCCGGGCTAAGGATAATGAAGATAAATGCTGCAGAACACATAAGTTCATGGTTGACCAACAGGTCTAGTTATTGACCCAGAACATCAGGCTCAGATACCATCCAAGAAATTTGGTCCTCGCTTCATTGGTCCCTTCAAGATTATTAGGAGAATTAACCCTGTGTCTTTCAAGCTGGAGCTACCCAGATACCTAAGGATACTGAATTCCTTCCATTGTTCACTGCTGAATCCTGCTGTGGTTTCTAAGAAGTTTGGATCAGTGTCCTCTGCCAGGCCTCCTCCTGTGGATGTGGATGACCATCAAGAGTTCAAGGTGGAAAGTATCCTAGATTCCAAGAAGGTGAGGGGGCAGACTCTCTTCCTGATACATTGGAGAGGCCTCATTAACCCTCTTCCGGCATCCAGGACTCCCGCACTATGATTGGCGGTGTCAGATATCCTGTTTGCTGAGCAACCAAAATGCTCCTATGTGTACATGTTGAGACCCAGCTCTTCAGTCTGCCGGGACTCCCATAGTGTGTCTGACTCTGCTGTCAGTGATTGGACAGCCTCCCTGTATATAGACCGACAGAGGCATATTGCTCTTGCCGGATATAGCATCTTACTACCCTGCTTTTTGCTGTTCTGTTCTGTGCCTTGCCAGTTCTAGTCAGCCTTGATTCCTGAGTGTCCCTTTCTTCTTACCACCTTAGTTACGTATGTCTGAAGTTACGCTAGCAGAACATCTGGCGTGCGCATGCGCCGATGTTCCTTGACAGGGGACTTATGCACGTCATTTGCACTGTCGCAAGGCAAAGAGCTGGGACAAAGCTATGATGAGTGCTAAGAGCTGGGACACATGCCATACTGGAAACACAGTGAGAAGTTTATGTTACTAAGGGTACCTTATTATGTTAAGACCCCACAGGAGAAAAATGGCCACCGATATTAGTGTGAGACTAAAAAATAACTCCAGGGCTCTTCATTCTCAGAAAACAATGTCAGTCAGGCAAGCAAAATGGGTGAGTATATATGTAAAATCAGAGCAATTAAAATCAGACAAAAAAGTCTTGCAAAGCCAAAAAGGTAGACTTCATTATTTGCAGTCAATTTAGAACCTCTTCTACTGTCACTTGGGGTGCCATCCAATGTCAAATATCTGTCAGCGCTGCTAAGCCCTCAACTTTCAAACAGAATAAAAAAAATATATATATTTTTACTATGCTGTCAAAATATTTTGGTTTATTTCCAAGGCTTTGTGGCTGGACCAGTCACAAAGATTTTCTAGGTCATAAATAGGAGGACATGGTTTAATTTTGCATAAATATTGACATAAATATTGTCTGCGTAATCACACTACTATAGATAAAGATCCAACTAGCAACTTGTAACAGCTTTTCTTCTTTAAAAAAAAAGTCTTATAAGTTGCTATACACCACTAGTGATTAAAGTTGCTGGATTTCATGAACACTGCAGTATTTTTAACATGCATTCCAGTGCAGAACCACAACTCAGAATGCCAGGCATGCAAAATAATAATTATATTAAGTCCAGATCCAGAGAATAAGGGTGCTCGCAATATGCTATCAATAAAATGTTGATGTAATATTACATAGTCCATTAATATTGCACATGAAAAAAAATCACACTTTTTACTTAGATACAAACATTAGAAAATACTTCCAGCCTAATATGCTTTTAAATGGATGGAAATATTCAATGTAATGGAAGTTGATTAAAATGTAAATATTAAAAAACACATATTTAGACATGAGTTTGCATAGTGTGTACAGGCCAACTCCGTTGTATAATACTGAAACATAAGACCAAAATCTTCTGACTGTCCCTTCATTTCTATGCATTTGAAACACATTTTGTCTTATTTGTGCGCTGTGCATCTAAGGTACCTGATTGGAACACATTCCACCCTATGCAGCCTTAAGAGCAATAGCCTCTGAAAGGAGGCCTGGGTGCACTAAATAGATATTTTATATAAGCTAAAAGCATCAATGTTTCTGCTTTATTCCATCTAAAATTAATCTTACATATACATTGAGATGTTTGGACAAACACAATCCTTAAAAGCTATGGTACTAAGGTATAGAATATTCTAACATACTTTGATTTTATGCATCACTAATGATGTCACTCTGTGCCTTTTATATCAGATTCAATAAACTACTCAACAATGGATTCTGAATTTGCTTGCCTATAAGATAAAAGGCTGGCTATTTTAGGACCATGGACAACAACTTGCTACAAAGCTCATACTGAAATCACAATTATTCTCAAACATTCCTCCTTCCCCCATCTTAGAAATAAATAAAATAAAACAAAAAAACAACAGAAACAATTGAGTAGCAGATAAAGAAAACATTATTTAAAAATGTAAGTGCCCAATATTATTAAATAAGTATTACAGCTAGGCGCATATCTCTCTCCAATGTTTTCCTCCTACTGAGTGTTTGTAAACAGAAAAACAATTATTGTAATACAGAAAATTTGTATTAGGCATAATATTTAGCAATTCTGTTTTTTTTTTAAACTGTTTTTTATTGTGATAAAACAGAAACAGGATACAAATCACTGCAATTCAAGAGAAACAAGCAACACATTGCATAGGTTAGGTAGTTCTGTGAACCCAGAACTAACGTAATCATTACAGAGATTGCTCAAAACATGTTATAGCACTCACATATTTTTTCCATTTTTTTTTTTTATAAAACACAAGAGAACACCTCAACAAGCATATATCTGGTCAAAGACTCAATTAAATATTGATGACCTAAAAAAAAAAAAAAAAAAAAAATAAAAAAAAACTAAATTAAAAATTGAAAAACCAAAAAAAAAAAAAAAAAAAAAAATTAAATCAACAAACAAACCTATAATCAAAACAAGCAAATGTCCCAGGGCCTCCGGTTGCCCCCCCCACCTACTCCAGCCCCCCCAGCCCCCTTCAACTCATATACCCTCTAACTCTCCAGCCATCCCCCTGCAGTATTGCACGCCATATTCCTGGAAAGGGAATCCAAAATAAAAAGAGCGATCGCCAGTCGTCCCATGCCACAACCTTCAATAGCCATGTAAACACTTAAACACCTTAAGTACCTTCTATCTTTTAGGATCAATATTCCGGAACAGAAACCACTCTGTAGACGAAAACAGGGATAGATGATATGCTGGTTTGCTGTGGTTTGCTAAGAGTCTCTCTATATATACCCCACTTTTTGTAAAATTTTTCCACCCCTGCATCTAAATCAGGTAAAGTGTCTCTTCTCTCATTGTATAAGATATTCATAAGAAGTGATTTGACCAATGCTAGTTGGGGGGGGGGGGGAGAAACAATCAAGAGGGCGAATCAGTAACATTTGGATGGGATAGGCTAGTTTTGGGAAAAGGACACTCTTAATAATCGCAAGGCGGCCCATTACAGACAGGGGGAGGTTCATCCAATTGTTCACCAGGGTTGATATTTTATTTAGAATTCCCTAAATAAAATATCAACCCTTATAAAGGGTCCCAATCATGAGGGTTAAATTAATACCCAGATATTTAAGAGAGTTTTGGGCAATTGTAAATTGGGAGAAGGGGATGGTGTAAAACGGCACAGTAAACCTTCCAGACAATGGTAAAATTTCTAATTTATGAAAATTAACCCTATACCCCGCAAAGGAGCCAAAATCCTCAACCACCGACATGATGCCTGGGAGCAAATTAGAGGGATCGGAGACCAGCAGGAGCATGTCGTCCGCAAACAAGGACAGTTTACTCTCCACACTCCCCACCCTGATTCCTTTTTAGGAGTTTATATTCCGCAGTCGTTCGGCTAGTGGCTCCAAAGCCAATGCAAAAAGTAATGGGGAGAGGGGACACCCCTGACGGGTACCCCGTTGAATTTGAACTGGGGGAGATAAGTTATTATTGCCAGCAATTTGGGTGTAAGGGTCATGAGTGCGATGAAGTCCTCCGGGAAGCTGAAACGCCGCAGGGATTCAAAAGATGATCCCATGTTACAAGGTCAAACGCCTTTTCTGCGTCCAATAATAGCAGCAACCCCGTGTCCGACCCCCCAGAGGACTCCACCGCCTGAATAACTGTCAAGACCTTCCGGACATTAGTAACGGAATGTCTTCCCCAGATGAAGCCCGTCTGATCTCTATCAATAATTGATGGCAAAACCCTCTTAACCCTCTCCGCCAGGATTTTTGTAAGGAGTTTATAGTCAACGTTCAATAGGGAGATGGGCCTATATGACCCCGGACATTCAGGGTCCCTTCCGGACTTTGGGAGAACCTTAACGACTGCGGAGTTAAAATAAAGAGGGGATGAGTGTTCGTGCATAATATAATTGAACATGTCCTGCAGTGTGCCACTAATTTCATCTGACAATATTTTATAAAATTCACAGCTGAAACCATCCGGCCCTGGGGCCTTCAATGGTTTTAATGATTTGATCCCAAAGGCAATTTCCTCTGGGGAAATGGAGGTGATTAGAGCGACAGCCTGGTTCTCAATTCTGTTTTTTAATTTAGCATTCTAGACATCTGAGTAGTATGTTTCTATTAACAAAGTCAGATTACTGATTTCTAAATATTATTCTGTGATGGTTTTTCTAAGTGCAGTCACTCAAGCTAATAGAACAACAACCAAAAATTGTCACTATTAAAATGCAGCTAGTGGCAACAGTTAGGAGGAGCTTAAGAGGTATACCCTTTCCCTAAAGCATACCCTTTCCCTAAATAGAAGATCTATTCTTGCTTTGCACTTTTTATAAAATACATTTTTCAAGAAGAGACTCAGTGAAAAGACATAAAAATAACTAACCGTTAATAAAAACTGATTTTACATTAAACTTTAGAATGTAATACAAGTCACACTTTACATTAATTGCTTTGTATAAAAAGCACATCCCCATACTGCTTTAACAGTAATACCCATAGGTATTTGGATAGGTTTGGATAAACAGCAAACAGTGAAGAACACCCGTATAGTGTACCACTAAGTTATAAATGTAAATATATTACAGTTATGTGGTGATCTGAATATTTGTTATCATTATTAACAGCTCTTCAAGTCACACTGCAGTCTAGGCTTGCAGTCAGTGAAAAAGTACAATTGCTATTCCAGTACTACTAGAATTTAAACTTAAACAAAAGGATATTCAACTGTATCATAGCAACTCTTAAAAATAAATCAAATAATAAATAAATAAAAATATTTTTGTAATTTGAGTGGCTGTTAAAATTACTTGATGTTAAATGAAATTCATTCTGGTATCTACCGTTAGGAATGTATGTCATACATTCTATAACAAAGTCTATGCTTTGTCTTTGTCAGGTAGCTCTTATTGTAATAAATTCTGCTCCAAGTTGAAATTAAATTGTCTAATAGAAGTAGCTCTAGTCCTGCAGTTGGTGCCATGTATTCTTGTTACAGCCAATGCATACATTATTTACTATTTATTAAAATTGTCAAATCAATTGTCAGGGATAGTGGCAAGGGGGCTGATCCTGAACTATGTCAATGCGTATCGGCATGCACTCCCCCCGACACTCCCCCTGTGGCCGCCGTAATTACACACTGTTACGCCGGCTGAAGCCTACCCTAAGTTCAGCCAGTGTAACAGTGTGTAATTATGCTGGCCACAGGAGCGTAAGTGTCCAAACCCGCCCTCATTAGCTTACCTCGCCCCGCCTTCCTTGCCTAACTGTTGCATAGTTACGACGAGGAACGCCCCCTCATCCGTAACTATGCAACAGTTAGGGACGCCCGATCCTGAGGAACAGGTTTCCCTAACTACGCCGGGCAACATCTGCCCGGCGCATGCGCAGATCGGTAGCAATAGTAGTTCAGGATCAGCCCCAAGTTTATTTTTATTTTAGAGGTATTTCCATTGCAATGTTACATGAAATTAGTTACCATTTGTATTATGCAAATGTATACAATTTGAAATATAAGAAGACAATTACTGCAGATTGAAAGAATTGTAAACTG
This sequence comes from Limnodynastes dumerilii, assembly GCA_011038615.1. Taxonomy (NCBI): domain Eukaryota; kingdom Metazoa; phylum Chordata; class Amphibia; order Anura; family Limnodynastidae; genus Limnodynastes; species Limnodynastes dumerilii. The sequence goes on from WWET01003670.1 coordinate 23,475, forward strand.
GACAACCTGGTTTGTTTAGAATTATATTCTATGGTCTCTAAATCAGGCCTTGCCAATGTCATATATGAATGATCTTTTTTAGTTAGGGGAGGGGGAGGTAAAAGATAAACTAAAAATAACACTGTCTCCAATGACACACTGGGGCAGATCCTGCTGTACGTTTTTCTGCGAATTTACGTGTGGTTTTCACGTAAATTCGCAGTTTAGAGCGTACTGCGCATGCGCACCGCAGAAAATACGCTAATTCGCGTAGCGTATTTTCTAACGTAAGGAGAATTCACGTATTGCGAACGTATGTAATTACGTGTGGGCGTGCCAAAAATACGTTAGCGAAGATTACGTGCGAATTACGTGAAGTAGGCGGAGGGGGGTATTTAAAGTGTACAGTATGGGCGTGCTAAGCTGCGTACGTTCGCGTAGTCTGTACGCCCGTTAGCGGACGTATTGTGTTACGTCTGGAAAAGTTAAGGTAGGGTTTGGGTAGCGTATTTTCACAAAATACGTCCGTGCAGGGGGTGTGTTAAGGGTAGCGGTGCGAATTTACGTACGCGAAAATTCGCTACGCGAACAAACGTAAAGCAAACGTTGTTCAGGATCTACCCCACTGTCCTTAATGCGCTCTGTAACTTTTTACCTTATCCTAACTGACTCTTTTGAAAATGTAATTAATTAATGGACCTAAATGATAAATAATTAGATAAATTCAATTTATAATTAAACAGAAATAATGACACATAAATGAATGAGCTTACAGATGGTGGACAAATGGCAATTAAATGGCAGTAAACACCCTTTTATATATATTATGAATTTCTTAGAGGAAGATTGTCAATAATCCTCCAAATCTCAAAAGTAAACAAGTTATATTTCTTTTTTATCTATTTATTTTGTGTTCACGACTAACAAAGATGTGTCAGCAGGTATATGTAAGCTTGTACATCTGTACTACGTGTCCAATATAGTGTTACACAATCAGGCTTCTGTGTTGTCTTTTTAATGTTTTTTTGAATACAGCTTTTTTATACTGTCATATGCCAATGTTGAATCCTCTTACGTATGTGATACAGCGATCAGCAAGATATTAACCACAGCATATTTGGCCTGGGTGTCACTACAATAGAAAGTGTCATTTTCTTTAAAATGGAGGTGATTTTAATGAGGTGGGAGACTGCTACAGAAAGACGGAAGAAGTAATGACATGCAAATTGCACCGGCTGGAAGATGGATCACTGCAATCCAAAGACATTTACTGTTTTGGTGTGAGACAGCAGAGAGCTGTAAACGATTTATCTCTAGAAGCCAGCTCTGGGAGAGTTACTTACAGAGACTTCTGGATGTAAAACATGGGAAGATAGCACTCCCAGACACAGCAAGACATTCTGCTTTATAGTCTAGAGGCATGTGCAGTAAACACATAGGTATATAGATTACTACAGATTACAGAACTTTGGCTTACTTCTATTTACGCTCACCCAAGAAATGTAAGCAGAGGAATAATGGCACAAGATTTATACAGTAACAGCAACTAGAACACATATTCCTTAAAGCAATACTCAGTGGACAGGGAGTGGATGGTTACTTTTCTGATTGGCAGATCACTGGCCAGATGCCTATCTGCTATGTATACTTCTGTGCTAGATCAGTGAGGAGAGAGAGAGAGAGGTTTTCATGGTTAGTGATCACAATTATGTATGTACTCCCAGGTAAATAGACATGGGTCTCATTTACACTTTGTGCTCTAATTCAGATGTACTTAATGTAGCATGATGCTCAGATGATTGCATAGTTTTTAGCATGATTGTTTTGTAGTTTCCAAAGTGCTGAAACAATTGCTGCAGCAAATAGTGTTATATATGAATTTACTGCTGTTGATTGATTCTAGATAAATCCTTGTCCAGTGTCCAGCAGAATCCTAATTTTCTCCAGGAACTCTTAAAAGATGACCTTAGTAAATTGGGTACCAAAGGATTGCACTCCCACCACCAGTAATCTAACTAGGCAGCAGATGACTGCACGTTGTAATGAGAGAGGCCACAGACATCATAAGGCTGTACAGCAGTACAATTAACTGATTTTAGGAATGGTTTAATTAGTGCCACGACAAATAAAGTGCTTATCTGCATTTTTGCTTTTGTTGTTGAAGAAGGGCAAGCAGTGTCACTGAGTCCGTAATGGTAGCAGCACAAGGACAAGTGTATTATAGATAATCATTTTGTATTTGATTAATGTTTATTTATCTCACAAGGACACTACATGACACTGCAGGATTACTAAAATAAAACAAATAACCATTGCCATGTCCTAGTCCTTAGACAGCTAAAGTAGTTCTTCTTGAAGTAAAGATGCATAAATAGTTAATTATGCTTTCACTTGCATCACTGTTGTCTAGTATAAATGCACTGACTTGCAGTCTGTAAAGAATGCTCCTGTCACTTGTGAGACAAGGAAGTAAAATACAATAGGGGTGGTATTTTATTGCTCTAGAGGAGTGAAAAAAGCACCTATTCTATTAGCATGTGGTATAGTGAGGTAGAACACCTTAGATATTGACCCACAGCTGGGTGCCATGTCGCATATAGTGTCAGGAAGTACCATACCCACTGTTAAATGCTGTTATGATCAGCACTGTGAAGCTTTGGGGACAATGACTGATTACGCATTTTAAAGTCAACTGTGGTTCTGCCCCATGCTTCACAATGTTGTTATCCACAGTATTCCATGGTGTGCATGTGTATGTGTGTGCTGTTTCTCCCATGTAGGACTAATGGGAGGTATGTTTAAATACTTCTATACAAACTCATCTATAACCCTTGCACACTGTTAGGTGCTACTCAGTGAATACAACTTCCTTCATGCCACATGATGCAGTAAATCTCCACATGCAGAACCTGCCACTCAGTCTGGCATGATCTTGTTTAAAAATGGGCACAAAGAAGAGAGGGAGAGAGACTGAAAGGCTACCTACAGAGCGACAGCAGCAGACGTATCAATGATTTGTGAAAGAGGGCTCAACAGAGAGCCAAACACTGTAGTTAGTAGGAGTTTAGCAAAAGGATTGTATTACTGACATTAGATGCCTGAGAACTGTACATAGGTTGTGAATAACTTTGACTGTATTCATTATTGTGAGCACAAAATTTGTCTAAAAATTTAGACCCGGTATTCCGGGTATTCCGGGAGAGCCGGCAAATCTCCGGCACCGAAACAATTACCCATGTAATCTCTGGGATGGGTGGGACTTGATGATGTCATCAAGTCCCGCCCAACCCTTTAACACCTGAGATCACACGGGTGATTGCCAGGGGGTAGGGCTTAATGACATGATTTACATAAATCGCGTCATTAAGCCGTGCCCCCTCACAGTAATCTATGGCTTCCCTCAATAGTCAGCAAGCCTGAAATTTTCTAAGCCGCGGGTTTGCAAAAGTGGAGATGTTGCCCATAGCAGCCAATCACATTCTAGATGACATTCTCTAGTATGTAATAGGAAAGTGAGAGCTAGAATCTGATTTTTTGCTTTAGGCAACATCTATACTTTTCCAAACCCGCAGCTTAGTAAATCTGGCCCAAGGAGCAAACTACTGCCCCTCTCATAAATCTGCTATGGGGCATGTTGCTCACTAGCTCCACATCTGAGCCTCAGTTATGAAATAACTAAAGTAGATACATTGTTCACAGGGACTTTAGAGCACCAGGACGTGACTCGTGTGTGCTTTGTGTTAATTAATGGACTTAAGTTTGCCAGTTACTTGAAGATCTCAGGTATAAACTGTTATATGTGCATTATCAAGCTGTAGTTAAGCTTATATATGCAGAGTTTTGAGAGTATGAATGTGGGAATGTAATCCTCTAAGAATTGAATGAATAGATTGTATATTATTGTTATTGCCTATAAAGTAATTGGTTTTCTTTCACATTGGTAAATTGTGACTAATACTATTGTATTGTCATAGCATATGTCATTTGCACCTCTAACATGATAAGTAAAGATGAATTATACAGACAATACATACACTATCTTATGATCATACTGCAGCATGTGTTGTTCTGCAATTTTATCAGAAGTGTCTATGCAAGTTATATGCAATGTGCTGTTATTGCATCACTTTTAGGTTTATAAAATTGCACCTTCCCAGCCATGGGGCAAGTACATATACAAATATTCAAAATGGGATGCAGTCTGCGGAATGAAAGTTCAGTTTTCAAAATACAGTCAGCCGAAAACTTATTTTCAGCTGCCTCTATTTTGAAAAAAATAATAATTAGAAACTTTAATAATAGACTTTTTTACATTTTTTTTATACTTACCCATTCATTAATTCTGAAACCTCCACGCAGACCCGCTGGAGCACTACTGCAGACCTGCCGCACGAGGTGATTATTTCAGGATTAGCAAAAGGGTAGGGGAGTTTCAGGGTTAGGCTGCAGGGAAGGATGTATTAGGGTCAGGCTGCGATGAGGGGAGTCTTAGGGTCACTCTACAAGGAGGAGAGTTTTAGGGCCAGGCTGCGGAGAAGGGAGACTTAGGTTTTGGCTGTGGACAATGGAGTCTTAGGGTCAGGCCACCAGGAAGGGAGGGTTAGGGTAATGGAAGGGGAGGGTTAGGGTAATGGAAGGGTAAGGTTAGGGTAAGAATTAGGGTAAGGGTTTGGGTTACATTCATAGGGGCTGATCCAGAGCTACGACGTTACACTGAGCATTTTAACGCTCAGCGTAACATCGCTGCTCTGCCCCAACACTCCCCCTTGTTGGAGTGTGTTTACACTCCCTTATGCCAGCTGAAGGCAACCCTAACTTAAGCCGGCGTAAGGGAGTGTAAATACGCTGGGACCGCGGCGTTAGTAAGATAATGCCGCCCTCCCAGCCTCATTACCCTCCCTCCCCCCGCCTCCCTGCACTAACCTCAGTGTAGTAACACTGGGGGATGCCCCCTCCAGCGTTACTACGCTGAAGCTACGGATGCCCGATCTAAGATGTTGCTTTTTAGCCGATCTTACTCTTACACCCGCCGTAGCTAGTACTGGATCAGGGCCATACTTACTATTCGCCGCCATATTTTCGTTCTTCTGTCAATCGATTACTTCTCCTTTGCAAGGCAGAAGCAATTGATTTTCCAGCCAGTTTGCAGCGGCGACCCACACCCATCCCAAATATAGGTGACTATTTCTATTATTTGCTTATACAAAATAAGTGGAGAAAGACAAACATACAGTCACAGCACCATGTGAATTTGAGAGTACCAGCAAATCAATGTTGTAGTGTAAGGGGTGCAAACAAATGCAGCATTTTTTTTGCATACAGGGAAAATACTTTGCTATGCATATAGAACTCAAATACTGCATCATTTTATGTTAATCTCTAATTTAGCGTTCAACTAAGAGACTTTACCTGTCAACTCTATTTCAGTTTAAATTTTCCTCCCCCTGCGTGCCACATGGTGTTACTCTGAGAAGTACATTTCCACCTGTAGATCAGACTTATACTGCTTTCACATCATGACAGCGCAATAAGCCAGGTGATTTGGTAAAAAAAACCAACACGTATTAAGTCCTGTTTACACTGCAGGATTGACCCTGGAAATTTCAGGACCTGGGTCTGCCCTGACAGCGTGAGGGGCAGCGAGTGGCTCCCGGGAAGGGATTTGTGTACTATTGTCATAACCAACAGTACAAATCCATCCAATCAGTTTTGTTTAGGTGAGACCCAGGTTGAAAAACCCAGGTGACACCTTCACATTACATCCCTTCCCGAGTCAGACCCAAGAAAAACCCTTCTTTTTTCCCATGTCCAATACCCAGGTAATTAGACCCAGGTTGAGGAAGAGGGGAGCTTTCACATCACTACCAAAAACCCAGGTTTTTAGTGGTGATGTGAAAGGGGTTAACTAAGGCAGAAATAAAAAACAATCCAGAGACAAATACTTGTAGCTTCTTGTAAATATGGACAAGTAAATAAGTACTTTTACTGTGTATTACATACTGTTATACACAAACAAGAAAGTTGCATTCCTACAACACTCTCCTCTATTTTTATTACTCTAAGGCTTCAGCTGAATGTGATCTGTAGGAAAATTTTCCCTTCATAGAGAGGATCACTCATCTGGCACTGAACACAAGAAAATGAGCAAAAGTGCCCTTTTCTTGTTGTCTAAGTCAGTTACATCATTTTTGATACTTCACCATCGATAACAATTACTCATATTTGAGTTCCTGTCTGATCTGCTTTCAGCAAGTGAATGTATGCAGCTGAAACTTAGCGTAACCCAGACACAGATAAGCATTATATATGAGCAGCCAAAGAAACCAATTACATTAAACAATCTTACATATCTTCTAACATGACCCATTTCACCTTGGGTAACCACTTGTTTTCCAACCTGACTAAATGAATTCATGATAAATGAGAGAATAATAACCTGATCCTCTAGTTATCGTGCCATTACACTCTTGATTCCGATTGTTGTGCTGCAGCACGTTATTACATATACCGCTGACACAGCCATTATACTGCATAGAGCAATCCAGGCACCAGATTTGAAAGTAAAGAATTTGCAAACAAATAAGATTAATTATTGCACTTCAGACAGCAGCTTTAGGCATCTGGGGCCTGATTCACACTTAAGAAGCTGCGGCTTCTTAAGTGCGTATCGGTCCGAAATGTCCTACTGTGCATGCGTAGTAGGTAATTGACGCTATCTACGTAGCTGATAGGCACATATATAGCGTAGGTGCGGTCTCTACAGACCGCACGCAGCGCGTTACGTAAAAGAGGTGGCGTGATGCCGCCTCGGGGCGTTTTTAGGCAGAAGTGGGAGGGGGGAGGGATTTAGATTAGCTGAGGAGGGCGGGAGGGAGGTGCAAGGTCTGTATGGACATTGCACGGACACATAAGGTAGCCCTATGGCACTCATAAGTGCCATAAGGTACCTAAAAATGGGAGGCGGGACGTGGAACGGAAGAGTGAGTTTGGTGCACATCTGCACGCACATAACTCACTCTTAAGTGTGAATCAGGCCCCATAGCTCTTGAATCAGGTGTTTCAAGAGCTATGGGTCTAATTCAGACTTATGATTGTTTTACGTAAGCAAGCGTACCTAAGTTACACACTAATAAGGATAATGCTCTCCCCCTGGCATTTCCCTCTCACGTACATAACTTAGCTGACTTACGTGTTCAGAACCCTGCCTTAACTTTTCCTTGTGTATTGCCTGGTCATACGTATCGCCTGGTCGTACGTAAGTCCCTAACCCAGCCCATACTGTACAAGTTAAATGACTCCCCCCACCCACAATTCATATACTCATCTTGCATTGGGATGTCACGCCCTATAGTATGGAGTTACGTACCAGTTACGTACAATAAGAGTTACAATGAGTAACATCTGCCGTGCACATGCTCAGTGGGTTCGCACAGCCAAATTTACAAATTCCGCTAAGAAACGTCATCTCTCAGTTCTAATTCTGCTTTCACAATTTAAATTTGCCTCCCCTCATAGTTAATCATGGTATTGCTTAGGACCACAAGTGCAGCACAGGAACATGCTCAAACACGTGTTCACAGAACACCTGAGGGTGAATCCAGAGCTGCACATACACTTTTTTCTTAAGGGCAAAACAGGTGCAAGTGTACACTATAGCAAAGCATGTTGCCTTATGAGGGGCAAAAATTATCTTTAATTATATTGGTTGCAGGAAAAATACTTAACTTTTGCACATAGGACTCACCTACTGCATAGCTTTATATTACATTTATATTTTATTTAATCTTTGAGCTGGGAAATGTAACCTCTCAACTCTAATTCTGTTTTCACACTGGCAGTTAAACATTGTTCTGCCCAGGTCTACACTTACGGCAGAGGCGGAAATAGCCAGCTGTGGGCCCAAGTGCAAAAAATATGCTATGGTCCTGATGAAATCCCAGGTAACCCGGTGGGAATCTTTGACAGTGTGGTGATGACGGCTGTGGGCCCTTGTATCAGCATGGGCCCTGGTGCCATTGCACCTGTTGCACCAATGGTAGTTCCGCCTCTGACTTATGTAACCTCTCAACTCTAATTCTGTTTTCACACTTTAAACATGCCGCCCCTTGCAGTTAAACATGGTTCTGCCCAGGTCTACACTTACGCCTCTTTTGCCCTTTCTCTCATACTCTGGATAAGACCTCAATCTGTTTGCCTGTGCAGGCTTTACTATGCTAGGAGCTAGTGGAAATGATTTAGAATGTAAACTGTTCTTTGTGCATAAAGGTCATCAGCCAGGTTTCTGTTTCCTGAACCAACAGCCCTACATACCTGCCACACCATTATTACTGTTTATTTTATCTGGTGTGGCCGTGACAAATAGGGGCAGGGCTTATAAAGAAATAGGTGGAGTTTGCATGGGACTGAACGAGACTTTGATTGGCCAATTCATAAAAGGTTTGTTATTTTGTTTAAAAATGTATTAACTGTATTGTTATTAAACACCATAAAAAACACCATAAAAATAAAAACAATATAAATTACTTTTTAAAAATATGCTTTAAAATCTAATTGTATAGGCCACTGCATTACAAACCTATGATCTGTTTGCATATACTTTATTGTTTGCATGTTTAAGAATCCTACTTAATCCCTATTCTACCAATTCAGAGCTTTCACAAGTGGAAATTATTATGGGAGAGAACTGTCACTGAAATGCGTCTAAATCCCCATTACAAAAACTAAAACTTTTTCTTTTTAGACGCGCCACCAGCACATCACCAGAGAACTTTCTCAGGAACAATCAGTTAACAAAATGTTTTGAATAAATTGAAAATAATGCTAAAATGTCTTAGGTACACTTTATCAATTTAGCAAAATGTCAAAATATAGAAGCAGAAATGTCACAAATAGTGATGAAACAACATTATGGGCAAATCAAAAAGAAATCCTGAAAATGTCAGCAAAAATGTCAAGTTAAAGTATATGTTATTCACAAGTGGGATATAAGTGCTGAAGAGTTTTTGCAAATCCAGACAGCTCCCAGGAACTGTTATGTTGTATTACACTAGCTGCCAAGACCAAATGTGAGCATGTTTTAACTCCCCGTTGTTTTAATGAATAAGTGGGAATTTCAGAGCTTTTTCATTAATGAAGTTTTGCAAAAAATACAGAATTATAATTTCTTCAAGAGGTAGAGGAGAACTGCAATTAAATAATTAAAAAATAATGACCAATATGATACAAAATGGGTAAAAAGAACCAATTTTTGGTATTTATTTGTAATACTTAGGGGTTGATCCAGTTTCAGGACAAAACAGTGCAACTGTAAATTTGGCCAAAACCATGTTGCAATATGAGGGGTGAAAATAAATTTGAACTAGCATGCAGGAAAAACGCTTTCGTTAGCACATAGAAAGCACATACTACATAGTTTTATGTTTAATCTGTAACTTAGAGCTGAACTAGGAAACTTCACCTCTCAATTCTAGTTCTGTGTTCACTGTTTAAATTTGCCTCCCCTGCAGTTCAAAATGGTTTATCTCAGGTTTACACGTGCACCTGTTTAACCTTTACTCTCCGGATCCGTTTCTAACACCAAGGCCATCTGCCTAAAGGATCCTGCAAACATCTCTTTATTCTATTACAATTCTATTATCACCCACGTTATGTGATAGAAAAGGGCAGCATGCGGGTGATGTATTTTAGTTATTAGAGACCAACTGCATGCTAAAATATTGCTCATGCAATATGGCTGAAAAGACCCTTAAAAAAGACAATTAAAAAAAAAAGGGAACGAATAAGTAAAGATATATTCACTACATCAAGATGCAAGATAGAATGCTAAATACACCATTGTGTTGGTGCACTACATGTCACAGCAAGCCCAAGCTGCTAATAAACGCTTGGTCATGCTGGTGCTTGTAGTACTTCAAGCACTAGCATACCATGACTGCCAGGGCATGTGGGGAACTATAAGCACCAACATGCCCTGGCACCCAGGGCCCGCTGCAGCCTGAAGTGCCCCCACACAATATACAGTAAACAAATTAACAGTTACATTTTAAAAAAAAAACTTTATACACCGCTAACAGGTCTTGCAAGAAAGACCTACTGCCACAGAATGAGAAATGATTTCCCCGTGCTGTCCCCAGTTATAAATAGACCTTGCTTGTAAGACCCACTAGCCACGTCTAAATGTTTTTTTTAAGCTTGTTTGTTTCCTTTTTTTTTTTTAAACTATTTTTTGGGATGGAAAGCAGATGAAGATCCTATTGAAAGTATGAAAGGTTTTTATTGATTTATTTATTTACTGTATTGTGCTAACATCTATATTATATGGGGGCACTACAGGCCACAGCAGGCCCTTGGTGTTGGGAGGCCTAGTTCTAGGTATGCTGGTGCTTTAAGTACTGCAAGCACAAGCGTTTAATGGAAGCCAGGGCTTGCTGCAACCTGTGGTGCACCAATAGAAGGGTGTATTTAGAATGTTATCAAATTTAGAATATATATACATATTTATCCATAAAAGCATAGCTCAGGGCACACTTGAATAGGTTTAGCAATTGCATAGGTTTTTATTGTGCGCACAATGGCTTATTTGTCTGGTCGCGATTTTAGCCTTCACTTGCTGAAATATGTTTTAATAGCATAGAGTGACGTCAAAATCAAGCTCAAACTTTAAGCAAATTAGGCAACATTGAAGCCTCCTAGCATCTTAAGCTAGAAAACACCATTCTTGTCTACACTAATACTATTTACACACCTGAAATTGTCCTCCCCTTCATTGGAACATTGCTTTGCACCTTAAGGTGTACATTTATATGTGTTTTTGCTGTTACTCTCAAAAACTGAATCAGCCCCAATATGTCTATCAGATATACGGGAAAGGGGATTTAATTATTGAGATGTGCCTACTTTTTATTTTTGTTCAGAATGTACAATTTGTAAAGGGATAGAACCATAATATATGATAATGCTTATAATTTACATTACCATGGCAAATGAATTACCCCTTTAAGTCGGTGTTTCCATAACAGTACAAAGAGCACCCCATGTAATTATCAGTAGAACTTAATTACTAGAATAATTATCATAGTGCTGAAAAAAAACATATAATACCTGACTTTTATACACGATTATAAAAGCTAACATTCCTGTAGACTTTAAGTGTGCTGCATTTCTTTGGAAAAACATAAGCAATGTCATGTTGTGTCTGTGTGTAAAGAGACAGAAAACACTAAAATATTCTGAGAGACTTTAAAATACCAGCAATTTTGTTGTAGTGGGTTCCAAGGCAGACCTGTCACTATAATTTAAATTACAATGGAGGGTCTCTGGCCAGAAAAACAGATCTATGTTCTAGTGCAGTAACAGCAGCACTGGGACACAATTCAGACAGCACAGCTGGGCACCACTGTCTTTACCATTGCCAAGATTTGCTAATGCTTGATGCTGGCCACGTACTCAGTGCAGCAATCAATTTACACAGTATGGTACTAAATTCTGGTTCTATCATAATTCATACACAGTAATGCACTCACATGCAGATATATACACAATTATGCTACACAATGACACAAACATGGACATTAATACCAAAACAAAAACATTTTTCAAAACAATAGTATGCACACATTAATTAAACAATAGCATTGTTAAATGTAGCCAGTAAATATTTCAATATGAATTTTATATTAGTAACTGAGCAGTTGTTGGTCACATGTAAAGTAAAAGAAGTACATAATGTAACACCTATGAAATGGCACATTTTGCTAATTTTTTTGCAAGTTACTCATTCTCAAGTGAACCCCAGCTGTCAGAAGCAGCAGTGTATGAACATAGAAATATGCATTCAATCAATTAATTATTTATTTATAATTTTGTCATGTTATATATTTTATCTACTACAAATATTGGATGACATCCAGTCCTCTATTGTCTCTGCACTCAACGCTCCAAGTGCAGTGGTAGCGGAGATCTAATGCCGGATCCCTTCAGCTTCCTAACTTCCGTGTGGGTGAAGGTGAGAGTGGGTCGCTCCCCTCACTCAGAGTTATGAGAGCCGGACCCTACCTTAAGATTTTTACTCTGTCCTTTGGGGACAGTGAGGAGATTTGGATAGTATGTAAGAGCAACCAGCCCTTACTATACTATTTAAATAACTGCCCCTCTCGCATAGTAGAAGCGCTGATTTTTTTTACCAGAATGGAATTCTAGATCCAACGGATCCAGATTCGTCATGGAAATGCAACTCTTGTGCAAGTACCACTTAGGCTGGGAACACACTGGGGTTTTTTCAAAATATAATCTTTCCAATCACCAATTAAAACTTTCACCAGATATCTTACCAGTGTGTACTGGCCAAAGATGCTGAAAAATCTTTTGAAACGGTCTGTGAACTTTTGATTTAATCTTTTGGAACTCCTAATATTTTAGATTAAAGATAGAAAAATATATTTTGCTTTTTGCAAGTGTGTACTTGCATTTTAAGAAGTGAGGGGGCCCTTGTGCCGGATTTGTTTATGGGTCCCCCCAGTGGCACCCCTCAGCTGCAGAACACCCCTCTGTGGCACTCCTACCCCCTGCACATAGAAAATCTTTTTTTAAAAGCATATGAGTTGGCTGGCTCATATGCATACCTACTTTATATAGATAGATTTTGATGCAGATTGTGTGCCACGGGGCCCTCTGTTCTGAGGGGCCCATCTGCATTGCACACCCTGCACCCATTATAGAGACGCCAAGGGTGTACTGTGTCTATTAGGAGATCTTTGGACAGTTCACACTGGTAAGATATCTGGTGAAATGGTCTTTTGATTGGGCGATTGGAAGGAATAACATAAAGAAAAAAGAAAACAGAAAAAGGAAATTAGGGTGCACTCGCATACGTCTGGATTAGAGACAGCTATACCATAAAGTTAAAATAATATCTTTATTGATTCAATTAAAAAAGACATATATGCATGGCTGCTGTTGGTATGTAGATGTCGGGGGGCTTGTATAAAAGGACCAGAACTGTCTGAAGTTGGCAGGTGATGCCAGCAAAATATGTTAGAATAAAATTGACAAAAAGTAACACAACACAATAAGTGATATTTAAAATAAGGGGGAGTTTATGTGTGGACCTCAAATTATAAATGTTGAGCCTGGCAGTTTATGATCGTATGAAAAGCCTGAAAGGATAAACCAATCAGTGTTGTAGATCAAAGTAAACTGTTAGTTAAAAATGGCAGTGGTTCAAATAGCAATTAGAAAAAAACTCCTAATTACAAGGATTTTATGGAAGTTCAATTAATAAATGATTGATAAATCAATCATGAATAATCATGGATCTCATTCATATATTCCTCATATCCTTGTAAAAACGATATTATAATGAAAATAATTGGTTGAAATATATAATGTTTTATTTTTGATCAGAGTGCCTTATCATCCTATAGGATTATGTATATCTCCTTTAGAATAGAAGTTTAAATCAACAAGTAGTATATAATATTTTTACAAAGTTACACAATCTGACTGTCCAGGATATAGATACCATATAAGCCTAATAAAGGCAAGTTCTTCTAATCATTAATATATGTCAGATATAGAGAACATAGAAAAATGGAGTTTGCCATGCGATGTGTGCATCAGTATTAGAAAGGGAACGTGGAGTTGTTAACAGTAATATCAGAGGGATCCAACGCTACTATTGAAACTCAAGTTAATAACTTGCTTCCCAATTAAATGGGATATTATTAAATAACAGAAGATAGATCTACACCCTCAAAACATATGAGGGAATATAAACTGAGATCGTAAGTTTAAAATAATAAGGTGCCGAGAAATAACAATAAACAGTTAGTCCACACTAAGAAGAGCTCTCCCCTGCTAACCCTACACGCGTTTCACTCGAGAGCTTTTTAAGGCATAAACTCCCCCTGCCCACTGACATCTATATACCGACAGCAGCCATGCATATATGTGTTTTTTAATTGAATCAATAAAGATATTATTTTAACTTTATGGTATAGCTGTCTCTAATCCAGAGGTATGCGAGTGCACCTTAATTTTTCTTTTCTGTTTTCTTTTTTCCTTATGCTATATATTGTAAGGGAAGGGTAGCACCGGGGGACTTATAATACTTAATATAGAGCCAATTTTGAAGCAAGGCTCTCTTTATTAATATCATCCCCCAGACCCTCGTGTGACTGATCAAATCTTCATTATTGGGCTTATTACTGGGTAAGATCAAATTTATTTGTGTGCGGCACTTTGTTTCTTAAATTACTCCGATTGGAAAGAATATCTGCTAAAAAGTTCCAGTGTGAGCCCTGCTTTACAAAAGGGGCTTTTATTATCCTGGCAATCGGAAAATACCCCCTTGTAGTAAGTCTGCATCTAGTTATATTATTAATCAAATTGGGCCAGGTTCTAAACTACGTATGCGAGCAATTTTGCGCTAGCCGCTGACGTAAAATCGCACATTAGTATTTACTGTGCGTGCATACGGCAGATGTTATGCCATGTAACTTCGAGCATACATACCAGACATGTATCAACAGCATAACAACGAACAAAGGGGCATGACAGCCATCCGACACCTGTAATTACACTTCGGAGGCGGGGTGAGGCATTTAAATAGTACAGTATGGGCGGGCTTAGGCACTTAACGTACGTGTAGCCTTTACTTACGTCAGTAGTTACACTTTGAAAAGTTAAGGTAGTGTTTGGCAAGCGTAAAACGGCCAAAGTACGTCATAGCGAGGGGAGTGGCTAGGGGAGTGCATAGAAAATACAATAGCGTGAATACGCTACGCGATGATACATAACAAGCACTTAGGTCTGGATCTACCCTATTGTCAGTAAGTTCAAATAAATTCACACACACACACACACAACCTTATTTTTAATAGAAATTTTTCCTGTCCCTCTGAACTATACCTATCAATCATTAAAAACTGGTTTTTACATACATATTTACCTGTAACCAATGGGATTGGTGACACCTTATTAGATTGCATATACAGTATCATTAAATATACACTAGAACAGTCAGTGAAATCCATGTGGCTACATCTATACTATCCAACATCCATCATTTACCCTAGTGTCTTCTAACCAGAGATTATGGAAGCAGATATAAAGAAGTGCAAACTGAAACTGAACATGATCATTTCCCCTGCATTGTTGACTTAACAATGTTATTAGTTAGTGACAAATATTATATAATTAACATAACAATAATTTTCAGTCTTGCTGCTTCATACCAAAAGTTATTTTCTTTAATAAAATGTCTTTGAATTGAAACACTTGCTGTAATTTTATTCTGAATTAAAAGATTTATAGCCTTATTTAGTACATTTTGTCTCACATGTATTAGACTTTAAATTATTTAATTAAAATAGGTAGAAAGTTTACAGAGGGTAAAATTCATGCATTGACTGTGAGTTCAGGTTTCTTAGTCTTTTAACATATCATGGTATTGATGGCATAATTCTTCTTCCTATTTTAACTGACTTTTGCACCTTCTAGAGCATTTTCCTCAAGCAATTTGCAATATAATCTAATAACATTATACAGAACATAAGGATAATAAATAGATTTCAGTCACCTTCTATTTCGGTAACACCTTCTGAAGCCCTTCAGTTGCATGGAAACTGGAGATGTGTAAAAAAAATATATATCTAAATATATAAAAGTAATCAGATTTTACAACATGACCAGAGTAATTTTGCGGGAAACTCTAATAAATGTATTTACATTAAAACATATGCTTAAAATTAGGGAATCTTTTCCACCTACTAGTAATTCAGTGCACCAAATGTACTGGCGCCTATCCAGAGTTCCAACATTATTATCGCTGGATAGGACATAGTGAAAATTTTACATGCTTTTGAAACATGCAAATGGTTGCATAAAAGAGGATGGGATAGGAGGTGCAATGCATTGGTCTATACAAGTTTGCATGTTTCAAAGTGACTTTATTCTTTATTAATTTACTTTATGTATTCTTTATGTAGAATAAAGTATTTAAGCGTTTTTTTAAAGAAAGAAATAAAACCACTTAAAAACATTTATGGGGAAATCTCCTCTGTCTTACTCGCAAACCAGTCTCGATCTGACGCAGAGTATCCAGACGTTACTTCTCAGGTGTATCTATGTTGATGCAGACCAGATATTGTAAATAGTTTTTGTTTTTGTTCAGTGTTAGTTTAACACTTACCCGCCTTTGGGCGTAACCTTCAAGTTCACCTACGTGCTTGTGACTTGCTAATAATTTTACCCATTTTATGCCATATTAATTCACTTTTAGGGTAACATAGATGTATTGGCCGGCCTACGGCTCACACGGTACCTTGTAATGTTAACAAATGTCCTAGTGTTTACCCTTGCATATACTCTGGTTATCACCAATGTCAGCTAATTTGTGTCTTACATTGTCAATGCAAGAAAAACTCAATAAAAAGTGTTTTAAAAAAAAAAAATTAGGGAATCTTTTCCACCTACTAGTAATTCAGTGCACCAAATGTGCTGGCGCCTATCCAGAGTTCCAACATTATTATTGCTGGATAGGACATAGTGAAAATTTTATATGCTTTTGAAACATGCAAATGGTTGCATAAAAGAAGATGGGATAGGAGGTGCAATGCATCGGTCTATACAAGTTTGCATGTTTCAAAGTGACTTTTTTTTATTAATTTACTTTATGTATTTTTTATGTAGAATAAAGTATTTAAGCATTTTTTTAAGGAAAAAAATAAAACCACTTAAAAACATTTATGGGGAAATCTCCTCTGTCTTACACGTAAACCAGTCTCGATCTGATGCAGAGTATCCAGACTGCACTAGGGGTAAATTTACTAAGGTTGATTTACTTGTAATCAATATTTTTTTGCGATTTTTTTTGAAGATTTATAAAGTAGCCGATTTTACTAAAAAAAAAAATCGCTGAAAAATTGTGGCGATAAGCAGCGAATTCAAATCGCCGTCAAAATA
Organism: Limnodynastes dumerilii; assembly: GCA_011038615.1. Classification (NCBI taxonomy): domain Eukaryota; kingdom Metazoa; phylum Chordata; class Amphibia; order Anura; family Limnodynastidae; genus Limnodynastes; species Limnodynastes dumerilii. The sequence continues at coordinate 40,416 of WWET01003670.1, forward strand.
TGACCAAAGTAAATTTACTTCCCAGTCTTTCAATTAAATATAATAGAGCAAACCATTCCACTATAGCAAAGCACATGGAAGCGCACATAGACAGTGCAGCATCTTTGTGTCTGCTCCTGTTTCCCTCTCTCACTGTTGGACCACTCACTTTTTTTTAATCCCCTATCCTTACAGATCATGTCTTTCACAAGACCAACTTAGGAGTTTAACCCCCAGGTTTAATTTAAACCTAAGTCTCTCAAAACCATGTAAAACAATTAACATGTTAAGTTAGCAGAGGGTGATTACTGCACTACGGAAAGTAGCCTTAAGTATGTAGTCCTCATTCAGAATACTGTGCCTCAGTTCCAGCAGCTTCTATGGTTTTCTTGACATTTGTCTTTAGACCCTGGCTTTTGACACTATTAACCATTCTTCTATCTATACTTGTGTCTTTGAGTCTCAGTCATTGTAATCCCTTTTAGTTCAAGTGTATGCTCAGCAACCCTATTTAAAATATTCATCCTTTTCTCGATTTTTACCATATCCGAATAGTATTTCTGGAAACCAGAAAATAAGCACATTTGGCTTTTGCTCATATTTATCACAATATATTCTGGCTCCAACATCACATATCATATCACAAGAGAAGGTGGTGGGACACAGAAGAGGGTAACTGGAAACAGACAAGTTAAGGGGTACAGAGAGAGAATAGCTTTTATCACTAATACATTTATTGAACTAATGTATATTTAAAAGCATTTAAAACACATATTCTAGAAAAGCGCATGACTGAGAGCATTGGAGCTACTGAAGATGCGATCAATGACTCTGTGATAATCCTGTCCTGTTCATTCCCTTTCTATGTCATGTGAAATGCAGTGAAGCTAGGCTTGAATGGTGTTACCCACTTACCATGTGACAGGCTCTCGGTCACACCATTTGTCTCAAACAAATGTGCTCCATATATACTTACCATCCTATGTTTCATTGCTCTTGTTTGATAGAAATTCCTCTCATGCCAGTGGCAATCTACATAAATTACTGGAAAGAGATTGATTCAGCATTCATTCTGATAAAGATGGCAAGGTGAAAAAATGCTCTTATTCTTTTGTTTTAACACACGTCAGCTACTTGTCAATGTGATTTTATCTAAGGATGACAAGGTCTGTTCCTCATGGGATCTGCTATAAGCTAACTTTTGTAATTATTGGGGTTTTTTATATTATGAAAGCAAAGTATGTTCAAAGCTTTTGTTCTCTGGTTTTAGTTTTACAACTAAACATAAAAAAGGGCTTCTGTTGCATAGCTCTTATAATTGTGGTGCAGCATGAGATTTGTCTTTCTCAAGAACAGGACAACAAATATATTTGTCCAGGATACAAGGGCCACAGTGATAGTAGTGAATGGTACAGAAATCAATGTGTTATGAAATGAAAATACAGAATGAAATGAAAAATGATGCATACTCTAACCGTCTCTCCCAGGATGTGGCACAGAAACTGCACTTTGCATTTCAAGCAAGATTGACTGTGTGTCACTGATGGATCACTTGAAAGTATTAGTCAGATCCAATAATTGATTATTCAATAAATCAACTCCCTAAGAAACCATGGGAAAAATATAAGAAATCAGGGTCTGGTGGATAGTTGGAAGTCAGGGTACATTTTAACTATGTCTTTTTTATTCTCTCATTTAATTTTTGTGATAGATAACATTTTTTTTAAATTAAAAATTAAAACCAATTCCATAGTTCAAAATTTCCATTTAAGTTCCCAAAAAATTGCCCCAGAGGGACACAAGTAGTCTTGTTGTAGCCATTTTATTTCTACATCTTAATTTATATTGCCTGTGACCTACATTACAAGCCATCATTCTTCTAAGCCTAAAAAGAAATTAGCTTAGACTTGATTTCCAGTTGACTTGCATCCATTGACAATCTGCTTTAATACACACTTTTGCTTAGTGAATTATACCATAGTTAATTGATTGATTGCCTGTCAACTAAACAGATTGTAGATGTTTGGCAGCCAAGAGGTCAGGAGAATTTCCAACGTGTAACAAGCATTTGCAATTTTATTTAAGTTTAGTCTATCCATCATTATGATACCGTAATGAAACTTATTAAACATTGTGATTAACCCATAGCCAATGGCTAGTGGTATGTAGAGTATGTATTTTACAGATACTGCCAATAACATACACTGGACCTCAAAACAGGTATCTACTATTACTGAAAAAAGTAGTAGCTGTTAATTTCACTTGAATATGATTATGCTTTTTACACTTTCTACTTAATCAAAGTAAATGTAAAATCAAAGTAAATGAAAGAAACAATTTGATGTTAAATGGTAGTAGCGTTGGACATCAATTCGTAAAAGAAAAAACCTCGTTAAATAACAGGATGAGCTGTTTAGACTGTGACAGTTTCAGGATGTGTTTTGATGACACAGCTGGACAGACCCCAGGTAGTACCTTATTTATCACTGCAGGTCCATCATTTTAACGACAGTGCAATGGCTTAATTATAGATTGGCAAATATGCCTTATTCACCATTAAGGAATGAATTAGGTATAGCAGTGGTTATAACCGGTAATAAATAAATACTCAAAAAGGGGCTCTAACAAAAGGTAAAAGTATTTCCATTGCAAAGGCCCAGAACTTAATATCCAATCAGATTTCTTCTGCTTTTGCGTTATGCGCATACTCATGCATGCTGCCTGAACGGAAAGCATTCCACGTGTACAGACTTAAGAGAAATGGTCTGGATCCACACTTCCACAATAGGGGTGTTTTCCTTGTGCAATCCTATTTATGGACCATCCCTATTTCCTGTGGAGATGGTACAGAAATTTTAAGGGTGGATCCTACTGTCCAAAGTCCTTTGCCTACAAGTGGAGTGGCCTCCACACATGAGACTTAGGATCAGACCCATTATTGGAACTCCACCGCTGATGTGTTTGGAGCTTTGGCCACAGTGGCGTGGAGGTCTGAATACAGTACAATGCTCTTCTCTTAGCTTCTGGCAGAAGGGTTTGGTTGCACCCGCAAATGGGCATGACTTCATATTACAATATACATTTTAAGGGCCTGATCCAGACCTACGGCCGCTTGCGTGGTTACGCCGGCCGTCAGCGTAAAATCGACATTTCGAACGTTCTGCTCATGCGTGTGCAGATGTTTTCCTGCGTAAATTCGTAACTTCTTAAGCGTGAATCGGGCGGGCATATTATTTGCATATAACCGTTGAAAGGGGCGTGCCAAAAATACGAATACCGGAAATACGTTGGAGTTAAAAAATGTAGGCGGGAGGAGGTATTTAAATCGTACAGTATGGGCTGGGTTACCTAGTTACGTTGCGGTAGTACGAACTGGCAGGCGACGTAACGCAAGGAAAAGTTAGGGTAGGGTTTAGCCGGCGTAAGGAAATAAAAGTAAGGGGAGTGTCGGAGGAGTGCAAAGTTTTTACGCTGAGCGGTAATACGCTCCGTGCTTATTCGTAGGTCTGGATCAGGCCCTAAGTGTATAAATCCAGACCGGCAATCGGTTGGCTATCGGAAGTCTGCTGGTGTGAGGAAAGTGCTAAGTGCACCAATCACACGGATTTGTGGATATTGTGGCCCTGCAGTTGCAGATTTGTATGCATGCGCATTGCAGATCCACATGCAATCTAACTGTAAGATTGGATCAGTCCAAAATGACTAGTTCAGACAAATATCCAATTTCCAATAGATTGCATACTACCCAACATTGGTGGATTGAAACACATCAACACAGTTACTTGATTTATATAATAAGGTGAGCAAATGATCTTCTTCATATAATGAATGCGTATGATTTGTTGGTCATTATGTTAACCTAATATAAAGGAAATTACATTTTATTTGAACATGTCTTCATCTGCATTCTCACCGAATATTAGAATAATTTTATTTAAATGAAGTATTTAAAAAAAGAACACTGATATTTAGAGATTCAGATAGGCAACATACGTCAAGCTATTAAACATGTACAATAGGTTTTGAACTTTAAACAAATCCCTCTGGGAGGGAAGAAGGTTAGCGTTCTTTGCTGCTGAGGCTGAAAAATAAATTGCCAGCTCTCGCGGTAAAGCTTCAGGAGAAGAATAAGTGAACACAATCAGGACTCCATAGAGTGCCAGTCTCCATATGTGTGATTGATGGCATAGATTTCTGTGTATACTGCACCTATCACTGCTCGATCAGGCGTAATAACTCAGCATAAAAAGCATTGCATAAGCGCTGATGTAACACAGTCACGTTTAATCCTCATACCACGCAAAATATCACCAATAAACAGATTTTTCTTTTATTACTACGGGAATTTTTTCTGAAAAATGTGTAGATTACAGAGCCAATATAATCTTTGCACAAATAAACAAAAACAAAACAAAACAAAGAAATCAATTGTTTAACCTAAGTAATGATCATGATTTTTGTTAGTCATATGACAAGGATGCCTGTACAGGTCCTTACATACATTCAGTTACCAATATATTACCTATCATATTATTTAGCGAGAGGGAAGAGAACATGTTTTATTTTATTATATTGCCTCCCTGCTAGATTTCCTCTGTTCTTGGAGCTAATCCAGAGCTGTACTTATGCCCAGGAGTTCGATTTCTGGACAAGGCCTTATCTGTGTGGAATTTGTATGTTCTCCCTGTGTCTGCGTGGGTTTCCTGCGGGTGCTCCGGTTTCCTCTCACACTCCAAAAACATGCTGTTAGGTTAATTGGCTGCTGAATAAATTAGCCCTAGTGTGTGTGTGTGTGTGTGTGTGTGATAGGGAACACTAATGTGAATGTGAAATATTTTTTGTAGAGCGTTATGTAATCTGATAGCACTATATAAAAACCTGTTAATAAATAAAATAAATATTTTAGGTGTAAGCACATCATGTATTCGCTCTGTGCATGTGCAGAATGGATTGAGTGGACAGCTGTGTTCGCTTGCCTGTGTTCTGGACTTGTGAAACGGGATGTTCTTGCTATATTTAAATAAGAGAAAGGGCTGTTTAGTGCTGCTGCAAGTTCAGTAGCAGACCAGATTCCCTGCGCTTCCGCCTCAAATTCTGCACCATTTCAGGGCTGGAGTACATGAAGAAGTGGACAGAGGAAATATTAATTCAGTAAATAACCCCATTCTTGTAGCAATATCATTGCCCTTACAGTAATATCACACTTCATACAAATTAAACTGTTATATTTTTTTTTAAAAAGTTCTAAAACACATCACTTAGCATAAACAAATAAATAAAAGTTATTTTGAAATATGTAATCTTGAATAGGCATCTGCATTACTGGTCTCTCTGTCCAGGGGAAAATTGGCCACACAGAATTATCTCAGTAGACTGGCAGCCTTTAGAGGTCAACTGGCAGAGATGAGTTTCAGGAAGTATACAGCAATGGATAGTGGTCACAAAGATGCTGTCTGTATAGAATAGAGGTCAATAGGATATTCTCTATGTTGGGTGGTAGTCACTATGATGCTACTTGCATAGTTGTAGAGCAGTCACTATAAATATATTTATTGTTTTGTGAAACACTGGTAGTAGATGCTGCATTTGATGCATTTAAAAAAAAAAAAATTTTGTTAGCCATGCCTGAAGATTTTTTTCCCTAGGCCACTTTAAATGACCAATCTAGCCCTGTATCTGCCTAAGATATACACATCTGTCTGCAAGTTTGCAGTACGACCTTTCCTGAATTGCTACTGTTAGAACTCTGAAGAGGTTGCACACATTTAAAACAGTGGAACTGCACATCCGCTGTACTAAAACTCTGGATCTGCTCCCATATTAAACAAGGATAAAGTGGCCAAATGATTTCCTCTTTAAGTATAAATAAATATAGGTGCTTGTGATAATATATCTGGCACAAGTAACTTGCAAACAGTCTTTTTTTTCAGGGTAGTATGATTTGTAGTCCTTTTCAGAACAGGACATTTTATAGAGCTAATTACAATGATATATCATTTAAAAGGTAAAACTATGGGGAGCTAAAATGTTTTTAAATAACCATTTTTATTACTAATTGATTTTTTTTTCTAATTGCCAACATTTAGCTCCTAAGAATTATTTTAATCAAATCATTTAAAATAATGTCACTTCCCCTGAATTCTCAATGTATTTCAGCATTCCTTTGTATTAAGGAGTACAGCGCAATTTCTAACAAGAAAATCTTGTATTACAGAGATTAACCGTGTCCACTTTTACTCTATAAAATCAAATAATCATTGTCATAAGAGATCTTGGTTCTTAGCTGTAGAACTGTTAGATAAAGCACAATGGCTCTTCTACATACTGATTTTCTCCTATGTAGCTGACCTCATAAAAAATTTGATCAGAAAGAGGCAATGTAAAAACTGATCGCTGGCATGTAAAAATCCTGTTTGCAACTTAAACTTAAATTTATTGTGTAGTACAAAAGGATTTAGCCTGGGGATAGTGTAGCCCTGGCAAACATTATGTTACATGGTCTTCCCAGTAATTTATTACAAAATTATGGAAATCCTGGGACAGACATCAAAGTTAAAGGCAATGAGTCTGTTAGTCAGGCTAGCTTTATATAATACAGACTAATAGTACAATATCATACATTAATGTGGTTATTACAATATCTTTGCTTTTAGAATCATAATACTTTGGTTAAGCAGTTTGTGTATATGGCATATCTTTGTGTTTTTTTTTTGTGACTTTTATATTTTGTCTGATGCATTTTATTAAGTTAATTTAAATTAATCTTGGTAAACCTTTCTAAGTATTTTTAGAATATGTTCTGCAAATGTTCATATTATAAAAGAATAATGTTGCTTTTCTGAAATGGTACAGATTTCCTTGAACTCAAAATTGATTTATCTATTTTTTTAATAAGTAATTGGAAGTACATAAACATCACAAAGCAGATTTTGCGCTGAAGTCAACCTATGGTTTTCAAGCTATTCAATTTATTAAGCATATATGTAGTTTAATATACATAGTAAATTTTTTTCAGTTACTTTAAGAGATGTCCCTAAAGTTTAGGTTCTGGAATCTGTCCCAACATTATAATAATAATAATAATAATAATAATAATAATAATAATAATAATAACAGCATTCTTCTTTATCAATTAAAACTTTTAATTAAAAGAAGTCAGTATTCATCAAGTCCTCCATTCGTTATATGCCTCAATGTAGTGCCCCTAGTGACAATAAAGGTGTGTCTCCAAACAAAACATTATTCATATCTGTACACAACTTATGAAAAATGCAGATGAATAATGACGATGAGTTCTGTGGGCTAGATTTACTAAACTATAGAAAAGGGAAAGTGGAAATGTTGCCCATAGTAACCAATCTGATTTCAGCTGACATTATTTATTATTATTATTACTTATTTATATAGTGCCACATATTGTCTACAGAGAACATTAGACATTCACATCAGTCTCTACCCCTATTGAAGCTACATACTAAGGTCCCTAACACATACATACAGGGTATATTTATTTAGCAGCCAATTAACATACCAATATGTTTTTAGGCATGTGGTAGTAAACTAGAGCACCCGGAGGAAACCCACGCAGACACAGGGAGAACATACAAACTCCATACAGATAAGGCCTAGTCCGGGAATTGAACTGATGACCTCAGCACTGAGAGACACAAATACTACTCACTCAGCCACTGTGCTGCCTATGTATGTATTTGGAAAGTGAGAGTTGAATCTGATTGGTTGCTAGAATCTGATTGGTTACTGTGGGAAACATCTCTACTTTTCTACAGTTTAGTAAATCTAGCCCTAGTAATCTTGACTTTCCATTGTTTATGGGTAAGGGCTTGTATGCCCCATCAAATGAGCCAATTCTTTGGTTACTCTATATGCTTGAGCTCCCCAAATATTTGTGTTAATAATAATGACTATTATTGGAATTTATGGGTGAGTATAGAAAACACCTTCCAGACATGTTGAAAAAAGTACCTTGTCAAATAGGGGAAAGCTGATCAGTTGACCCTGTTGACACTTGTGGGCCCTCAAGTGCAGGTAAGGCATCTAATTGTATGACTTTTATAAGAGGATTATAGATGAGGTGAACATATGGCAGCAAATTTTGAAAAAAATGTACTTTGCATCAAAACAGTGTTGTATCAGTTGTTATTGGTGCATTGAATCATACTCTCTTCATTGTCTAATGATACTGGAACCACATTGTTGCCATAAAAATAAGCCTACAACATATAAAATATTTAAATATTAATATTAATATTTAAAACTAAGTTGGATTCTTTCTAGATAGTTAATTTTGAGATTGCCAAATTTAAATATGTAAGAAACACATACCACACTTATTAAGCAAAAAATGTGTGTATTCATAATTCTGCTTTATAAAGGGATTTTTCAACTCTTGGGGTCAGATTGACTAAACTGCAGGATGGGAAAAGTGCTGACATTTTCTAGTATGTAAAAGGAAAGTGAGAGCTAGAATCTGATTGGTTGCTATGGGCAACATCTGCACTCTTCCCTTTCCGCAGCTTAGTAAATCTGGGTCTTGAAGTCCTTAATAATTTGATTTATTGTTGTGTGTGAACACTATGGTGTACATTTTTAGAGGCACATAAAACATAGTACAATATCCAGCTCCTATATTTATTTATTATATTTATATCCATGGATCAGTAAAAGCTCCACTTGATTACATTGTGCAGCATGTATCTGTCACTGTGGAGCTTACATGTTCAGGATATACACGTCAGCATCTATTTCACAAGCACTTCTCTGCTACTGTCTTGAGTAGTATGATTGATTTGTTGGTCACATCTAGCATGTCTTTTTTTATTAACACGTTAACAGGTTTTATTAACAAAGTAACCACATTACCAGGAACCTCCAGACAGCTGATAACTAAAGACAAAGAGAGAAGATAGCTATGACCCGATATGAACCCCAATAACATATTATAGTCATTAAATCTGGTAGATAGAAGAGAAACTGCAGCTTGAAGTATTGCAAACAAGGGAGACCTTACACCATGTTACCTGTCATCCATAAGGAGTACTGCTGAAGAAATAACCTTTATAGTGAAAATGAGAGGAGTTTTATCAGAGTCACTTTCCTGTCAGCTACCTGCCTTATAAACCTCTTTTAACAGAAGCTGCTGTCATCTTCTTAAAGTAAAGAGAGAGAAGATGTCCAGACTGACTACAGACTAGAGAGAAGTAATAGCAGCAAAGTATTAAATTGGTTATGGCTGACATACAAGGTTACTTGTAATGTTATTGCCAGTGACCTTGGTTCAAATCTTGCCATGACCTTCCTTAACCTTGAAATACTCATTTTTCTTCATACTGTATAGTTGAGAAATGACATCTACTCACTTTTTTCTTACTTAATTATACATAATGTATGTTGTGACAGGAAGTGGCATTTTAGGGCTCTGATGTCTTGATCTCTCATTTTCTCCGAGAAAAATATGTAAAATGAATTGTTTACAATATTTTCATGTACCAAAGTATAGGGGACTACATTGTACTGTACACTTTTTGCATACCCTTCACCTTTCATAACCAGGGGTCAACATGCAACTTAAGAAATGGTAAGCCAAAAGAGAAGTAAAAGGAATGCATTGTATGATTAATGGTAAGACCAAGCCTGATGTGGCTAATTCCAATTATGCCTATTTATCTGAAACCTCTTAAAATAGCTTTATGGAATATGCTATACGGCAACTATTTCAATATTTCAAACTTGTTTTTTTTTTACTTTTAGATTATATATGAATACTATGGAACAAAAAACATGTCTGGTTTTCCACATCAAGAAATATAAAGGAGTTTGTGTCAGCACATAGATAAAGAGGGGGTTTAGTTCATAATCTAGCTATAATGGGTTAGGTTTACCTGCCCAATGTCAGTGCATCTCAGGTATGTGAGTTTCTAACCGTGTTTCAATATGTGTACTCGTGATGGGGCAGATGCAGACCCATGCACGCATTACATGCGTGGGTCTGTAAGTACAATCGTGTAGTGGGGAGTGCACGTCCCCCTGTACTAGGCCGCAGATGTAGTCATAACCGGGCTTCCCCCGCCCCATAACCTTCATTTAAATGGCTATCCCCGCCTATATGGCAGGGATTGAGCCATCGTAAGGCAATGGTCATAAGTACTGTTGTACGTAAGATAGTACTAACGCTAAGAGAACATCTGCTGGACACGTGCGTATTATACATGGCTTGCGTAAATTCCTTGTCGTACGCAGCTCTGGATCTACCCTGATGTCTGTAGTAAGACATTCCTCCATTTAAAAGTGTGCCAGGTTGAGGAGGAGTTAGGCTCCCATAAGAAACTAGAAACAGTAACAGGAGAACATAGGCTGCACTTCTAGTAAAAGATATGAAATGTGTGCAAGGATATATAAAACATGGAAAAGGTACAGCCAAGGGCCAAAAGTGAACACTGCATAAATACAAGATACCAAAAACACAGAAGTCAGTAAATATCCATAAGATTTTGGATCGTGTCATGGAAGTGCACTTACTTTTAATTAAATATATAAAAAATGTGCACTTATTTGCTGTTTTATTTTGTTATTAATCTTAATAATTTGAATATTAACATGGCAGACACTGGGTATTACATGTAGGTGAAACTGTGATTCCTTTCTGCTTCATCTTTTCCTCATTCCCTATCCCCCTCCCTCTCCCCCTCCTCCCCCTGTTTACTGCCATGAACTGAGAAAAGCAGTGCAGCTGAGGACATTGTGCCCATTCAAAGCAATAAAGTAAATAATTGTCATCACTGACTTAGCTTTTTAAACAGCAATCATTCCATGGATATTTGGTACTCCAATATAGCGTTTTATCTATCCAAAATGAGTTGTGTTTTACCACAAACATTTTACTTTTATGCCATTTTATGACTTTTATAAAAAGTAATTGCCAGTGCAATGAAATATTTTTTCCTTTCAATGTTTTTTCATCCTCTTGACTGTCTAATGAATCCAAAATGCCAAAATGATAGCTGAGGTAATGCAATGGTGAAATTCATGGTGTTGTAACCTGATGTTCACTCTGTCTTAGTATGATATACTGCCCTCTACTGACTGCTAGCTGTCACTCTTAGACTATACAGTAAACACGCTGCTACATAATTAAAACAATATACTTAAGGATTAGGTTCAAATTTGATATCCCAATGACCAAATGGTTATAAATAGATTATAGTAACTACATGATGGATTTACTGGATAGTAGAATAGATTTCAGTTCATCCCTGTAACATATAAAATATTGTAATGCAATCTTCAACAGCTAAGCAGCTACATCCATAGTATTTAAACTGTTACTTAACAGTGAAAGCCCATGTTTAAAAGATGTTTTGTCTAGAGCACCGCATGTTACAAGTGCCATAACTCACTGGCCATACCTCTAGAGAGTTGCGTGCGGAATATTTCAGGTAGGGTCCACGGCGCAGATCCACAAGTTGCGTAGCGGATTTCCTTGTGGACAGAACACAATTCAATCTGCAAGGAGATCAATAAGCGAAGAGTGGGCGTGCTATGCCTATCACATGCCTAAACCATGCAAGAGGTGTGGGGATAGGCTGTTAAAAAGGTATTGTGGGTGGCAATTTGCGTTCTGCATGGATCTGTGTTCCGCCCATAAGCTAGTTTTATGGATGTGTATGCAGTCCAAATAAAGAGCTCTTTATTTCTAATTAATTGTGCTCAAATTATCCCTCATATTAGAGCCCTTTATTCCTGTTTGTGTCTAAAATTCCCCCATATTAGGCATTTATATGGCCTTCCATAAAAGGGCTCTATATGATGTACTTTGGCCATAATTGAAGAGGAATAACGAATTTTATTATGGGGGAGCATGGGGTCTGATCCAGACCTACGCTTGGGTGCATTTTTACGATGATCGTAAGCGTAAAAATGGCCATTTGTACTTACTGTGCATACGCGGGGCAGATGTTACGCAACGGAAATCTGAGTGTATGAACCTTGAGCGTACTGCCTGGCATACGATTTTCGTAAATACGCACCGAGGGCAGGGTGATGCATTTAAATCGTACAGTATGGCCGTGCTAAGCGTCATAACTATGCAAGGAGCTTACGGACGCCCGGGGTTACGATCAGAACAGTTAAGGTAGGGTTTGCTGGGTGTAAGAAGGCAAAACTAAGTACAACCAAGGGGAGTGCCTATTAGGGGGCACTGAAAAAATAGTATCTATATTTCGCCAAGATAAATAATTCTGACACTCTTGTGGGCCAGGAGTTGTGGCTACTATGAGGCTGGAGGAGAGAGGGATACCTGGGGCAGCTGCTTAGCCTGCACCCATGGAATTCTAAGCTGGCAGAGGCAGGTACTTGGTAATTCACATGTAAGTGCTAGCAACCACCGACCAGTTACCACTGTGCACGTGCCGACTCTGTGGTCAGAAACACTGTCATATGAATCCTCTGAAACATTTTCATGTAAATACACTGACTTAAAAAAATATTTAGCCACCAGTGCAAGGTGCAGTCACTGTATAACTTACAATATAAAAGCAATATATAGATACCAAACTGTAACATGGAACTGTAAAGCAGAAGGCATTGCGCTTTAAGGCTCTGATCCAGTGGTGTGACTGCAGATTGCAGATGGAGTGTCATTTAAGAATTCCACAGATGTTAAAAACCCAAGCAGACTATTGATCCACACAGGTCTGTACAATCACAAAGTAATTTCATTACCATTTTAAGAAATGGAATAAAGAGAAAGAAAGAAAGAAAGAAAGAAAGAAAGAAAGAAAGAAAGAAAGAAAGAAAGAAAAAAGAAAGAAAGAAAGAAAGAAAGAAAGAAAGAAAGAAAGAAAGAAAGAAAGAAAGAAGATAATCTCTTATTTTCTTGTGAAAGAAGGCCCACATTTATTTTGTTAGATCAAGAAGAGCTTTTTGAATGCAACTAAATGGTAACATTTGCATTTGAATATCTATTTATTGTATTGTCTAGCGTATGTATTACCATATATTATATGTACAGTAAGAATTATTCAAAAATAAATCTTTATTTACAAATAGATTCCTGCTTGCATCATTCTCAAAGACCCGGAAATACAATATTTCCATTTCAAGCATGGGATAAAAATATGTCATTACTAATGTATCTCAATGTTTTATATACTGAATAAACCTAAGGGGAAAACATCTACAGCCGTAGTTTATAATGTTCTATTTATCACAAGTAGCAAAACATTTACTGCAATGTATTGGTACTTTCTGTTTATTGAATACAATTTTGAAAAGCCATCATATTAATTTTATAATCTGTACAGTGTCAATGAGCATGATCGCTTGCATAATTTTAGGATCTCTTTTCAGTGCATCTTAACTATTTCATTACTGGACAATAATTGCACTTCAGCAGACTAAACAGTTTTTGTTGATTTTTTTTTTAAAATATCCCATAAAGGTTATATCCAAATAAATATATGTTTTTGCTGTTGTTGGGTTTGATTTGCCACTTCGAACGACCCTTATTCAACAGGGCTGTTTCCAACAAGGATCATACAACGAGGGACCAAAAGTGACTGTGCGTTTCCCAAGGGAGAGAGGTGAACAAACAGACCCAGAACGAATCTCCAGAGTGAACAGGTGAGTATTTTTCCAACCCTTATCCCAATGTCCATTCTAATCCTCCTCTTCCATTGCCCTAATCATCTCTTCCTCACAGCCTATAACTAACCTTCTCCTTCTTCTTTTATGCTCTATCCCCTCCCTGTAGCCTAACCCTAAGCCTCCCCTTCTACGCTTCATTCCCTTTCCACACCTAATCCTAACCTTCCCTTCTATGCTTCATCCTCTCTCCATAGCCTCACCCTAACAGTCCCCCTCTAGGCTCCCCGCATAGTTTACTAACCTGTCCGGTTGGGTCCCGTGTTGAGTGCTGCGCTGGGTTGGAAACGTCGCTAAGCTGACGACATGATGAATGGGTAAGTTGCCAAAAAATGGATCTTTCAAGAATACTTACTCATTCATTAATAAATGTTTCTAAATGAACACATTTTCGAAATAGAGACAGCCAACAATTAGCTGTCAGCTGTGTGTTTGTCAAAATTTGATTTTGGAAGCGGCGCACAGATCCCTTTGGTGTTAGATAGAATGGTCACAAATTAAAATATAATTATTTATATTGCTAATCTTACCAAATAAAAAAAAACACCCCCAAAAGATCATTTTAAAAATTACTAAATGTCTGTGGTCCTTTTATGGTTTTCTTATACTTTTTGTTGGTAAAAACCTTCAGAAGTCTATTCTATTAAAAATGCAAAAAGTACAAGCAGGAGCAGGTTAGGCTGGGGGGCACATGCCCCTGAACTACTATGGACCCTTCAGATTTGGTCTGCCATCTACTTACTCAACCATTTAACTTAGTAACAAACGTGATCATACAGGTATAAGGTGGTCTAAATCAATCTTTTGGCAATAGTCAGAAACAGAGTTTATGCAAAGAATGTGGCCGCATTACTTAGAAACCGATGTTTCAGTGGATGAGGCAGAATTCATGCATCAAACACAAAAGACCAAAGCATTTTTCTGTTAATGAAGCCCTGCATATTAACCTTGGTACTCAGAAACCAATTTGTATGTTTCCACCTCAAAACCTAGCATCTGATATTGACTTTGCTAATGACATTGTGTTGAGAACATATTTTCATTTGCCATCTACACATAGTACCAAAGCATACTCATATGTCACATGTAAATACAATGAGTGGGAGTGAGTGTTTTAAAGTCAAACAAAACCGTGAACTATAAGATGCTGACTTGAATTAATAAGAGCTACTTTATGTGAATCACATTTTGTGATTTGTGATTTTATTACATTTTGATTATTTTCCCAAAAATATTTATAAATGTTTTTGTAAACAATATAACTGTTTTATGAATAGAAAATGAGAAATGTAAAATTCAGATTCCTTTCTGCTTATGTTTAGGGTAAGATCTGATTTTGCTGTATTAGCGGATAACAGTTGTATTCCACGTATCCATGCCAGCATTAAGTAAACACTCCCATTGCTTGCAGGGACTTGCAACAGCAGCATCCTATTGTTACATTTCACTCTGTTTGCACATAAAATGACAGTGGATCAGGAGTCTGGACAGGTTCACAATAGGATTCCTCCACCTATTCTGTTGTTTATAATACTAAACCCTTGCCACTTACAGGCACAATTTGGCGCCCCCTGTCAGAAGTGTCATTACAGTATTGTAAATATTTGCTGAAACTGAATAATCTTTTATGTACTTTTGTTAATAGGAAATATTTAACTATTTACATAATATTTTCCATATTATATTTTACAAAATAGTATGACTTGATTTACTGTACATTAAATACTGCACCAAACATCAGGGAGGTTTGAGAGGAAGGACAAACCAGGTGCAAGGATACACCTTCACAAAAGTAAACTGCAATGTGTGTGTATGTGTGGAGGAGGGACGACAATGACTGTTTCTTACTCAACTTTAATTTAGAGGTGAAACATAATGCTATGCAGTATTTAAGTTCTATGTGCAAATGCAAAGTATTTTTTCCAATTAATTTGTGCCCCTCATGTTGCAACATGGTTTTACCAAAGTATAGACCTGCCCCTGGATCAACCCCTTCTTCGGCATCTCCAGTTCATCTATATTCTACCCCAGTTTTATTTTAAATAACAATTGCAGTTGTATACACTAAATATGCAATTCAACCACTTTAATACTGCAGCTATTCTATTCTTTCTATGGATCAATGTGCAAACTCCATTAGGAACAACATGGTCCGTCTCTGTGGGAAAATACCTATTTTTGGTATTGCACACAATAGTTTTAACCTTCCCCTGCCCTCCAAGCTGACATTGTTACTGATTGTGCCACTACGGGTAGTTGCAGTCACCGTGTCTCTAGGAGATTCCTGTGTACGTTTGCTAGTGTAGAGGCAGACAGATCCTGAATGAAAATCAATATGTTTGGGGTTTTTCCAGCTAAAAGCAAATGGCTTTGGACAAGTGGTTTAGTGAACATCAGGGATACATCACATTTGGGAAATGGATTTTGTGCAGAGTCACACTGTTAAAGTCAATGCTGTTAGTATGTGGTTGGTACTAAGCTTTACAAACTAATACTTATTAATATAGTATGAGCAAAGTGTTAAAAAAACAATGCTAAGAAATAAATGTACGATATAAAACAACACAGAACATTTGCATTGTCACTGTCCTTTTCATTCCATTTCTATACTTACACATTATTAATGCTGTCTCTATTTCTTTAATAATGTTTACACAGCTTATTTTAAATGTCTAGATACAGCGGATGACTAAAATGACTGCTATCAACTTTGTGAAGGACAAATAGAGGTGAGACTTATAGAATATAAGATGCATAAAAGACTTTGTTCTTTGTTACGGTAGATCATGGTTTTGAGCCTTATGAACTGTGGCACTACTGACAATTGTAATGGTGTGTTGGGAACACTGCTCTGCAGCACGTCTGATCACCTCCTTTGTACCCTGAAGCCATTAATCATTTTTTTCTTTTTCGTTTCTGTACATAATTTTTTTTTCTCAAACCTTGCATGTTCTTTAATTACATCCTATTTCATTTGCTTTTCTTACACTGTTTATATATTGGGCAGGGGGATGCATTCCAAATGGACTACAACCAGGATTTAAAACACTAACATCCTAATTACATCCCAAAAGCAAATGTGTTAAAAGATTGAAATGAAATATTTTGTCTCTACATCCCACCCACGATCACATAAGGACAAAAAAAAAAATATGTTGGCTACTTGAGGCCAGGCCATTGAGTTGACATAATCTAAATTGATCCACTTGTTAAATGAAGTGCTTCAATGTGAATTGATCCACTTGTCAAATGAGCTGATTTGAGCGGTTTCCAATGTACAACTAAACAACTGATAATAACCTGTAGGAGCCAAAGCCAATCAGGCTACAGAGTCCAATGATTCAAACAGCAGTTGGGTAACATAGCAACACTTCATCTATTAGTATCGGCTGAAAAATAAATTGTACCAGTAGTGTATAAATTTGTATATAATTGAACAAGACATAACTTTTGGTCATTTTAGCCTCTTTATAAAAATAGTCATATTTTATTTTATTATTCTTTAAACAGTTTTTACATCCATCATAAGGAGACATAATGAAAAGTTGCGTTTCCAAACGATATTGTTTTTTTTATATTATTTTCCAGTCTTTGGATTGACATCCTGATGCATGTAAATATAATGAATATATAAACACGAAAATTACAAAATAAAAAAATAATTAAACATCAAGGAATTCTTAGTTTGAGAGTAGAGAAGAAAAATAATTTACAAACAAATCTTTTACCCAGTGCCCGTTTCACTATAAAATATAATTCCCAAAAGAGTCCCTATACAAAAAAAATAGCAAAGGGTTATTATTTAACATGTTTTTAGGTGCCTGAGCATTACACAGTCTTTATTCATCACTTCCTGAGCTTTGGCAGAAGGTTGATTAATTTGAAGACTTTCTTTAGTTGCCAGAGCTATTGATGACACAAGGTTAGTGATGAGAGAAACAGCAGTACACTACTATGGTTCTTCCTAACAGTGGTCCTTTATATGTTGAGTGGAATTATCTGATAGCAGTTAGCAGGCCACCTGGTGGTAGTTCAATGTTACCTGCATGACACAAGTGATGAGAGAAACAGCAGTACACTACTATGGTTCTTCCTAACAGTGGTCCTTTATATGTTGAGTGGAATTATCTGATAGCATAGCAG
>WWET01003670.1:61955-76144 GCA_011038615.1 Limnodynastes dumerilii
GCTGAACCGAAACATCGCTTAATACAATAAGTGAAAACACTGCCTTTGCTTAGAAATTAGGCATGATGCAAAGCTAGAACATTATCTCAGACAGAACTCCTGCACGGAAGCAGTTAGTGTGAGTAATCATCCTAACCTTTACATGCCAAATGCCCTTTCTGCAGCTAGTGCTTAACAATAAATAACTTTTATAAGAGCATAAATATAACTAGTAAAATAAATATTTAAACACCTATCGTAGGAATCCACCTGCATGCAGATATATGGGCACAGTCTCCTTAGGGACAGCTGAAATAAACTCTGCAGTGAGGGAAAAGACAAGACAAAGCAGGTGTAGGCAGATGTCACCCAAATTTAGTATCCAGACAGTTAGGAAACCTGGAAAAGGAAAGCCAATTCTGCTAGATAAGTCATCCATTTCAATTTAGAGTTTTCAGCTAACAACCTACAAGATATCCCCCTAAAGACGCACAGGCAGTTAATCCCTTCACTAACAAAGGAATCAGCAAAGCACTAAGTGACATTTTATTTCCTGTACCTCTGACACAGATGGGAGGTCAAGGCATAAGTGATTTTATAGCATGCAGGACTTACCTATACGTATAACATGTGGCATTCCTTGACAGTCTTGAAGCCAGATGATGTAGCAGAGCAAAACTGCCCAGTATTCTAAAACCATACTCCGAAAAGAGAGCCAGTAATGTGTCATTGTTAGAAACAAAATCCCCCCAAAGTAAAGTTAATATGGGATTCCCTGGGACTTCCTTTGCGGTTTTAAGATTCCAGTGATAGCCCAAGACAGTCACAGTTGAATGCCTCTGCACTGCACATGTTAGCAGTCTATCTCCCAATCCACAGCAGCTGAAAGCAAAGGTTAGAAGATGTTTCTACCAACCACACAAAAAAAAAAGCTTCTTCCTTTATGTTTGTTCCAATGCTCTGCTTCTCCCAGTCCCATTCACCTGCTGAAGACTAGATGCTTAGATGCAGTCCTCATTGATGCTATCAACTGGTCCTTAGCAAAGCTGTGGAGTGGAATTCCAGACCTAGGAGATCAGGAGCTCCCTGGGGCTTGGGGAGAAGGAAAGACAGATGCAGCATCAGCCATCCTGCAGTTGGAGAAAAAACTGGCTACAGAGATTTAGCACAAGTGAGAGAATTGGACTGACAAAGGCAGACACACTCAGGCAGCCTGCCTGCTCCACATGCAAAGCAGAAACCATCTCATGACTGTGATTTGTTCAGTGGGTGAATACAATTCATTGAACTTGTGTGTAGTCTTTAGAGGTGGATGGGTGGACAGCAAATGAAGACAAACACAAGGGGGATGCTGGATTACAAATGCTTTTTGGACATTCAGAATATGAGTGTCAGAAATGAATTCACACACAGGGCAGCTTTCTGTGCCCCCTCCCCTTGCCTATAAAGCTACTTAATGGGAGTGGGTAACCTGCCAGCATTTGCTTGGCATTAACATTGTTGTTTTTTTGGCTCTGTGACACAGACCTGTAAAAATGGGTCTTTCAGGGAGCTTTCAGGGTGCACGGGAAGGTGTGCTGTAGTGATCAGGGAATGGTATATGCTTATCCTAGGGGTTAATAAATCCAGATAGAAATAGTAGCAGTCTGTTTTGTTAGCTTGACTTTGTCTCATAAGTAAAAACTAAAAAAAAAATATTAACACAGAAATGAAGAACTATTAATATCGTAAAACAACTCTGCGGACATCTGCATGACACCTAAAGAAAGACACACACAGGCTGGAAACATTAGCCATTGAAAATAATATGTGTAAAGGATCCTTACTGTGCAGTGTTTTTTCTTTTAAATGATTACTGTAAAATTGTTAAAGGTGAGTACAGGTTTCCAACGTAAGGAAAAAAAAGTATTGTGTAGTTATTGGGGGTTACATTTATCAAAGGAACATCATACACTACTGATAATAAGGGTCCACAATACAGATTTAGGGGATACCCGTTTTGATGATAAGGCACGCCTGCTATTTAAGTCTATTTACCAATGACTTACCAATAACACAAGCAAAGGAGGAAAAAAAATGCTATAATGTTTTCTGCAATTTTTTTTACTGAAAATCTTTAACATATAACAAAAAATAAAATGTATATTTTACTGTCTAAAACAATGAAGTTTTCAGTTCCCCTGTGCCAGCTAGGAATTAGCACACACTGGTCCTGTGTAGTTGTAATTTAACTATTAATACTCTAGAATAGTACTGTATCTCAAGGGATGGTTAATAAGTATTAATATTGCTACTTTTTAGCAGCAGGCTGACAATCTGTTTCTCAAGTCTATTTTATGCAAGTGTAAGAGTTGTATGGGGTATGTATATGCATATGCAAACAATGTCCTCTTAAATCCCTGCATGCCCAGGACAGTGTGATGTTAGCATAGTAACAAATTATAATACAAATATAATATAGTGATAGATAGATAGATAGATAGATAGATAGATAGATAGATAGATAGATAGATAGATAGAATATAGAATGGTTTCTTGCCTTTCATGCTAAAGATTTGGAATCTGCTCCTGTGACCACCATGACAACCACAGTCACATGACACATGGTATAGTAAATAGAGAGAAAGGTTTTAGTATGCCAATTGGCAATATAATATCCTTACCTCTTTTGTCATTAGAAAGGGGTTTTATTGCATGTCCTTATAATAAGGTTTTAACTCAACAGGATCTTTAAAAACGGAAATGTAGTAAGACAGATAAAAATGGATGTAGATGTATGTATATCAGGAAGACCCTCTGCTCTTCCTATTTATAAAACGAAGAGCTATTGTTGCCTCTAAATGTAGACTGACTGATCTAGAGGGACTGATCTAGAGGGTCATATCAAGAGGCACATGCAAACTGGCACAAATGTGTTGTAGATGCTTGAGCAAATCATGGGCAAGTTTGGGGCCCCATCAAAAGAACACGTAACCATACCTCTGGATGACTATTGCACATAGAGTAAAGCAACCAAACTCCATGCAGATACAATATGATATGATAATATGTATAATACGTGATGGTTATGAATTGTACAAATGATTCAGTCACAATCTTCATGCACTAAAAGCCGGATTCACAACTGCATTTCTTTTTCCATACGTCCGTAAATTACTGAATATAGCTACTACGCATGTGTAGTAACTAATTTACGCTATCTACGTAGCGTTTCGTTACGTAGAGTGCATACATGTAGTCTTTAAAGACTGCATGTACGCAATCTACGTGACAAAACGCTATGTAGATAGCGTAAATTAGTTATTACGCATGCGTAATAGCTATATTCGGTAAATTACGGACTTATGAAAAAAAAATGCAGTTGTGAATCCGGCCCTAAATCACTATAAATGACCAAACTGAGACAAAAATAAATAAAAATAAAAAAATTGTTTAGCTTTTCTTCTGCAAGCATTGGGAAATTTGTTGCAATATGGAAGCTTGGAGCAGTATGTAGTGTGAACGCCTACAATATACAATGTCTATACCAGAGGTATCACCCACTTGCAAGCTCAACCCAGCCCTGCTTTTGGAATTTAAGTATGTTTCAAAGTATGGTTTGTAATGTTCTCCTAACAGCTTGTAGTTGCAAGCATGTGCAGAGACAATTATCCAATTGCAGCCCACAGCAATTGAGAGGGGTGTGGGTTCCCGTCGATAGTGGTCCTATTTTAAACTGGCTGGGAAAATGATTGCTTCTGCTTCGAAGAAGCATAGCAATCAATCCCTGGAGCACCAAACATGGTGCTCCGAAAGGTTAGTAAGAATTCTACCCCCAACCCTCTCCCTAATCCTTATCCTAACCCTCCCCTTCTATTACCCTAACCTCTCTTCCCTACAGCCTGACCTTAATCCACCCCTTCCCTGCTGCCTAACCCTAAATCTCCCTTCCCCGCAGCCTGACCCTAACCCTCCCTTCCTTGTGGACTGAGTCTAACCCTAACCATGCACTTTCATGGCCTCAAACCTAACGTTCCCTTCCCCAGAGTCTAAGCCTAACCATTCCCCTATGCCTAAAAGTTCCCAGAGAGGTTACACACCTTTCCGGTGGTCCAGAGGCAGTGCTTGTAAAAATGTATGGGTCAGTTTGCCCATTGCATACTCACCCATTCATTAAAAAAAATCTAAAATGGCTGGCATTCGAAACCGCTGAAGAGGAACTTTTGGCTGCCTCTACTTCGCAATGACAGCCGGTGGAAGGACTCCCACCAAATTGAGAAATATTTGGATATGGGTCATCTACTGAAGGGTTGTGGGTTACCGCTGATAATGGCCCTTTCTTGAAATTGCCGTTCTCTACCAGCCAGTTCTAAATACAAGTGCTCCAAATGATAAGTATTAAATCTAACCCCAACCCTTTCCCATAACCTAATCCTAAGACTCCCCTTACATGAACCTAACCCTAACCCTCCCTTCCCTACAGCCTGTCCCTAACCCTCCCTTCA
Source organism: Limnodynastes dumerilii (assembly GCA_011038615.1). Classification (NCBI taxonomy): domain Eukaryota; kingdom Metazoa; phylum Chordata; class Amphibia; order Anura; family Limnodynastidae; genus Limnodynastes; species Limnodynastes dumerilii. Next base: position 66,419 of record WWET01003670.1, read on the forward strand.
CCACGGCCTAACCTTAAGACTCCCCTTCCCCAGAGCCTAACCCTAAAAATCCCCGGAGAGGTTACTCATCTCTCTGGTGGTGTCTGGGACGGGCGGCAAAAGTGACAGGTGTGGTGGCGGTGGTGACTTCCAAAAATGAATGGGTGAGTATGCCAATCAGCATACTTACCCATTCAAAAAAAAAAAAAGGAAAATGCTGCCTTATCAAAATGGAGAGAGCAGAAAGACAGCATTTGTGGCTGTGACTCCCACTGTACTGAAGTTGGAGAAATTCAAAAATGTCTTTTAAAAAGGGGAATTGGCACTACAGGGTCTCTCTATAGACATAGCTTTTTCTTCACTAACCAAGTTAACCACATTGAAATGTTTTCAGCCATCAAGGGAAGATCAGTGATACACAGCATCAGGCATGAGACTACGTATTAAAATGTTCCCATGAAATGTTGTTGTGAAATATGGTTGATAATGAGGCTATAAAGTACAATTGGAATCGAATTTCCTATGTCAGTAAAAGTCAGCTGGCCATACACTAAAACGATTATTGGCCTGATCATCCAATAATCAGGTGATCAGGCAAATAATCACTGTACTCAGTGGGTATGATAAACTTTTCAAACTAAACATATCAGAAATGCTACAATTACTTGATCTTTTGACATGCTTAAATTGTATCGGGAGCTAGCACGCTAGCTAGCTGAGCCAGTCAGCTAATTGAAAGTAGGAGAGGTGTATGGCACCGATAATGGGACCTTTCCCTTTTGGGAAATCTCTGTGCGTGCAGTATACTAAATTGTATGTGAGGGCTTAACCAAGTCTTTGCAGTACAATCTAAGTACAAATACTCACCCACTATTTATATCACGTACACATAGGGCACCTTATGGGTGCCTGAGGTCATTACCATTAGTGGAAATCAAAAAGAAACAGAGACTGTGGCGCTTATGTCACTGCTACCCACCGAAAAATCTAAGAGGGCCCTACACCCTCTGAAATATAGAACAAAATATTGAAAAAAAGAAATCTCAGTAGGGCGCTGTGGCTAAGCAAAGCTAAGCTAAAACCTGAACTGTCTCTTTAGAACTTCATAATAATCAGCTCAGATAAAAATGTATATAGAGTCCAAGTGTTCACAAGTCCTCCGCAAGGTATAGCATGTGGAAAATAAAAAGGAAAAAAGGAATCAATAAAATTATATATGAAACACAATTTATTGTACCTAAAATATTCTAAAATACATATGAGCAACCAGCCACAGCGCCCTACTGAGATTTCTTTTTTTCAATAGCCTGAGGTCATTACGTCTGTCATTGTAGGTTAAGATTCCTATCTTAACCTTCATGATCACGTATGCGGCCTAAATTAGCCCCGTCCCCTTATTACCATTACCATGTCTGACAGTCGTAATGGGGGGACAGCCCCTTTCTTGAAAGAGCCGTACTGCAGGATTGGGCCCATGGTGAGTAGGTTAGTCCCTGTACAAAGGCTATATACTGCTAAAAACACAGTGTCAGGCGACTGTGTTCTCATGCGAAAAAATAGGTACTGTGCATGTGCACTACCAATTCACAGTTGAATTACGTGCAATGATTACATAATCATCTGTTTTTCTTAACTCTGGATCTGACCCAATGAATATAATCATTTTGACACAGAAGAGAATAACAGAACTTCATTTGGAGCAAAACATAAGGTAATAAACATACAGTATACAGGTTTTCAAAGTGCATACCACAAGGCACAGTGCAATTTTCCAATATGGATTAAAAGGACATGTGTGCTGGTGACATAATAACTATTCCTTTTCTTAAATCGTTGTTGACACATGAAAGGGAGCAACTGTGCTACAGGCTATTTCATGCCACAGATTGTCAGCTCTAATCTGTTGTTTATGCAGGTTAGTTGGATGTGGGAGGTGTAGATCAATGTCATACTAAAAGTTACATTCAGTTTGTTTGATGTTATGGAATAGCAGTTACTTCTCATACCAAGAATTACAATACACATTTTGAGATGTAGGTGACTAGTGCAGTTCATTATCATCATCATCCTATGAAATATGGGCCTATGGACAAATTTTGATCATGGACCTATTTCTCCCATAAAGATGGGTTTCAAAAATATTTTATTGCAACCGCTACTCGATAAAATTAGGTTTACAGCAACCATTTTATTATAGTTAAGAGCATGTAAGTACATCAGAAAATTGCAGTTTACAACATAAACATGTTTTAGTACAGTCATCCCCTGATTGCAGAGAAAAGGGCATCCTTGAGCCACATTGAAAGGATGATGTATAGAGAGATGTACTAGACCACTGTAACTATTTCAGTTTTACTTGCAAACATTTTGGTCCTCATCTCCATGGAATCCCACAGTATAGATCCAGCTGACAGGCTTTTGGGGGATTGATGACACAAATCACAATATTAAGCCTTGCCCCCACTGCTAAGAAATGTACTACACAGAACTGTGTGCAGAGGATGGGGCCATAATGGTGCTCTTTTAGTTGAGGTGCACTTCTGGGAAAAATGCAGTGTATAAGGGTATGTATAAATTTTATGTGTTCATTTTCTACTAGGTTTTTCTACTAGGTTTTAAACTGATTCATAGTTACAGAAGGATGGATTAACTGTAAGCTGTAGTTGGTATGGTACTCTATAGTAGAGTACTTTCGCTGGTATGAAGCACAGGTTTCTGAAATACAGACAGCGGACAACTAAGACCCGAACAACTAAGACTCACATACCTGCAGGTTAGAGTACAAGGGGAATCTTAGGGTTAGGCTGCGGGGAGGGGATACAACATAGAAGGGTTAGGCTGTAGGTAGGGGATGGATTGGAGAAGGGGAGTCTTAGGGTTAGGCTGCAGGGAAGATAGATTTAGGATTAGGCTGTGATGAAGGGAGTCTTAGGGTTAGACTATGGGGAGGGGAGTCTTAGAGTTAAGCTGTGGGGAAGGAAGGCTTAGGCTGCGGGGAAGGGGAAGGTTAGGGTCAGGCTGCAGGGAAGGAAGGGTGCTTGTTAGGGTAATGAAAGGAGAGGGTTAGACTAAGGATTAGGATAAGGGTTGGGGAAATACTCGCCAGTCGCTGCTGAGGATTTGCGCTGGGGATCTTCAATTCCGTTACTTCGGCAAGGCAGGAACAATCGCTATCATTAGGACATTGAAAATGGCTGGTAAAGAAAACATCTATATTATGTAGTGGGTTTGTATATATTATAGAGGGCTGCAGCGATTTTCTCATTTGAGTAATGGCGATGCATTATGTCAGAGCTGACAGACGAACATCCCATGTGTCACATGATTGACACCCTGTTGAAATGATAGCGATAAGTAGTATAATTAAATGCTAATAGCATTTTTGAATATTCCAGACCCCAAAATTATAGTAACAGTCATGGAAACCCTGATAAATAGCCATGATGGAGTGGGAATGAGTAAGATAGGAGGGATAGCTTAGATTTATACCAATAATGTAGGCCCAATTCTATTTCAAGTTGTGTTCTTCTCTGTGCTCTTTTGCAGGTCAAGTACAGAATTATACATGTAACTGTGATTACACAAGAAACCAGTGACCATGTCTACCAATGAACAAAGCAGTTTACAATGCTTCATTAGATTCATTGTCTATTTATTGATTTCAAATAAAATTGCTAAATGTACAGCATTACAGGATGTTCACCTTATTAAGTGGATTTGCTAATAGTTGCATTTTTAAACGTTGAAGTAAAAAGAAAAAAATCTATATACAATTTAAAAAATAAATGAAACAAATGAAAATGGTGAATTTGTTGACATAACACACAGACATGATGGAGGTCTGATCATCTCAGTCCACAGCAGAAATGTGCCATTAGGGAACTATTGAAAATAATAGTTCCTGTTATGTTGCTCTTTCTACTTACTTTGATTTCCATTTTCTGCACAGATCTGTTCCCAGTAATTCCTGCAGCTTTCTATCTGAATTGCAATCTGTTGCACAGTTTTTAGTCTGCATTGAAGTGCAGCTTATATACATTAATGTCCATATGGGTAGAAAAGGGGTTAAGAGACAAGAAATGAGCAATTAAAGCTATTTTTTCTATGTAGCGTAGACCTGACAGCTTCTGCAGATGATGTTTTGGCCACTGCAGCATGAAACTTTTCAATTAAACTGTCAGTTTAGAGAAGAGAGAGAGATATCCCATCTCAGACCACATTAAACATCAGTACAGCAAGAGGATGGGGCAGAGCACTGATGGGCTGAGACAGCACACAGGGGAGACGAGGCCAGCTATTTATAACTATATCTGTGTTATACAATATCGCAGTTTAATAGTAATCACACACACAGATAATGGAGCACTACAACGCTGTGTTTAACTAGTGCCATTACTGAAACAATGACAATGAATACTGCTTTTCAACTGGCACTGAACATAATCAGACATGAGAACAGAAAGCAAAGCTTATGGTGGAATGAGACAGATACTATATATTTGTTACATACTGATGATGATTAGAAATTCATATGCAGACACACATTTGAAATGATATTATAAGGTAATTTAAAAGAAAGAGTGCATACAATGTAAAGACATGCTGTAAACAGTCACAGGTAAGTATCCACATACAATGAACACTGGATATGTATAGCCCCTACCTCCAAACACACAATGTCATTCTTTATATACCATCTTTCTTCTGGTATTTATGCGTACACACAGACACAATGTTTGGCATATAGAGCACAATCCTACTAGGCACAAGTGAGATTTCCTCCGGGACCTCTATGATTTACTATGTAGGTATTAGCGGTGAATTAAAATGTATCCTGCTCCATGTTGTGATACGATCCAATTCCACCAACCTGCTCTTTGGATTTAGGTCATGTTGGAACATTCCAGACATCATTTAACTGCCTTAGCTCCAAAGAATGAAAAATAATGAAAACCTCAATGTAATCACTGACCTAGCCAACCTGAATTATGTGCAAACTACAAAACCCCATTGAAAGTATTTGCATGCTCCCTAGCACATCACAGGTAACTGTCTGTATTTTCCTTGAAGCATTTTACAGGAATATTCTACTCATTCCTTGTAGCATCTATATTTTTTCTCATCTTGCTACTGTCAGCCTCTGGCCTTCTGCTGAAGAAGCTGCTAATCTGCAGAACATCTTCATAAAATTAGTCCTGGTCTTTTCCCATTAACCTGAATTTATAGTTCAAACTACGGAAGAAAGATTAAGAAACAGCTTTATCAGCTTCGTTTTTTACTTATTTTAATGCTTTTAACTCTCATCACCTCCCTTTTTGCAATAAAGGAATGGATAATGAGTGTGTTCATTGAACAGTGCCAACTGTAGCTATATTTTAATGTTTTATTCTTTGCAGATGCCAAAACTCCTTGTATTCACCCCTGTTCTGAGTTGATCCTCTATTATATTGGTGTAAGCTCAGAGAACATATATGTATTATGATCTGTCAGTGTACCAGCACGTCTACAGAGCAAGCTCACAAAATATTACTCTGGCATAAGAAAATAAGTGATGCTGCTTTATTGGGATATGAGGATTTATATTTCCTATACTTATATTTATTTTTCCTCTATTTATTTCTATCTGTAGACTAATCTTTGCACACAGTATAGAAGTCATAGCTACAGAAGATATCATTGATATCATTACTTATTTGACCTGGAAGGGGCCGTGTTCATTTTAGTACGATCCTTGGCTGCTGTCTCTAGTAACAAGGGATTCTTAAGTCATGACTGCCATCTACTGAAATATATGCATGTGACTGCTAATGAACAGCTTGCTTTTTGTGGTTAAGTACAGTTCCCTGGAGCATTGGAGGTACAAATAGAAAAACAGTAAAATGAACAATTCAATTTTAACTCTTTTTGAGGATAGAGTGAATGTAATGGAGCTCTAGTAAGTTTTACAAAGCTTTCACAAATAACTATTGGAATTTAGACTTCTGCTGGTGCTGTGATCAGTGTTCCAAATGCAGAACCCGCATGAATCAGATACTGGCTCTCTGCCGGAACCTGTCTTTCGTGCATGCAAGTTGGAGGCCACTTCCCTGGCTCACACAGTTATGAGACCAGGACCCTACCTTAACACCTCTGATCCGTCCTTATTTAAAATAGGTACAGATCAGAGGTTTATATAGGTAAACATATATAGAGTATGCCCATACTGTTTCTTTGTGTCTGCCCACTGATGTGAAAGTCTTGATACAGATACAAGCAGCTTTAGCGAAGCATTTTCAAATGCAGACAGCAGGTGATCGGAAAACACTCCCTTTTTATAAGTCTGAATATGGTTCAATAATAATAATAATAATAATAATAATAATAATAATAATAATATTATTATTATTATTATTATTATTATTATTATTACTGATCCTGATCGCAGTCACATGCATCCATGTTATATTGATCAGAACACATTGCACTCATTCATAGCACATATTGCACTCATAGATATCACAGCCCTATGATTACAGATCCCTCCTCATCTACTGCTTGGGGGACCATATTATTGTTACAATTATTAATATTACTGTTACTACTATTACTACTAATATTTTTTTTCAGGTTATGTGTGAGGCGCTTTCATTGAAAGCTCCCCACACAGCATGCAATTTTTTTTTCATTGATTTGCCGACAAATCGCCTTTAGTGAATACGGCGACATGTATTTTTTGCATGCCAAACATATCGACAATTTTTGTCCCACGATGTTTGGCGAGTCAAATTTGATAAAGGCTAAAGTCTCGGGACTTTGCATTTAGTGAATACAGTGATGGAAAGTCGCCTCCAAACTCCCGGGAATTGAGGCAATTTGGCCAAACTCGAGCTTTGTAAATATACCCCTAAAAAACCCAGCTCTAAAAAAATGCTTAAGCAAAGAGACTGCGACTGTCCACGACAACAGAGATTGCAGAAATTGGAGTTCTTGTGGAGCTGATTTAGTGAGCGGCAATGTAAGTGTAAAACTGGTGCTGTGTCATTTCCAGACTCCCACTGTAGTTCACATGTATTACAAGTAGGCTATAGTAGAGCTATAGAGATGGCTCACTATATAAAGTGCATGAGGGAACAGAGAAAAAGGTGAGCAGTCAGGTGTCTGCAATCACAAAGCCAGGGGAAGGACTGATATCTCCCCGATGAGCTAGTTCTCGCCCCCCGCATTCTCTATGCAACAGGGCAATGAGGACATGTGGATAATTTTTTTTATTGACACTGTCATAGGGGTCATCTCTTATTTGTGGGACCGTAAACATATGCAGCTCTAGCCTTCTGTCTCATCTGAGACCCAGAGGGGCTGTGTGATTCTGGGGTAACAAAGCCCAATATCACTGTTCTGCCTACATGTACAGGCAGCTGTCAGTTCCAAGTGGTGTACATTAGCCGCTACTTCCCCAGATTCAGGGCTGGATTCAGAATTCCGAACGTTATCTGACTTCCGCAAGCTGCTTGTGGAAGTTGGGTGATTTTCTGGCAGTACATATGTGCACACGCCTGCCAGATGTTACAATATGGATCTAAAGACCTGGAGATCCTCTGACAGGACGGCCTACCCCCTCGATCTGCCATAAGGTGGGTGGGGGGAAAACCATGTCAATTTTACCTTAGGGGCCTGATTGCAGTCATATGGTCACACACTGAGGTTGGGCAGAGCACAACCACTGTATAGCAGTGCCCCTATACAGTACACAGCCTCTATACAGTACACAGCCCCTATACAGTACACAGCCCCAATACAGTACACAGCCCCACGCGGCAGCCCCTTTTCACACAACACCACAGTCAAACCCCCAGTAACCCCATCGTATGTCTCCAGCCCCCCAGTATCCCCATCATGTCTCCTGTCTTCCCAGTATTCCCATCATGTGTCCAGCTCCCCCAAGTATTTCCATCATGTCTCCAGCTCCCCCCAGTATTCACATCATGTGTCCAGCTCCCCAAAGTATTCCCATCATGTGTCCAGCTCCCCCCAGTATTCCCATCATGTGTCCAGCACCCCGCAGTATTCCCATCATCTGTCAATTTGATGTGTCCAGCTCCCCCCAATATACATATCATGTGTCCAGCTTCCCCAGTGTTCGCATCATGTGTCCAGCTCTCCCAGTATTCGCATCATGTGTCCAGCTTCTCCAGTATTCGCATCATGTGTCAAGCTCCTCCAGCATTCATATCATGTGTCTAGCTCCCACCAGTATTTCCATCATGTGTCCAGCTCCCCCAGTATTCATATCATGTCTCCAGCTACACCCCAGTATTCCCATCATGTGTCCAGATCCCCCCAGTATTCCCATCATGTGTCCAGCTCCCCCCAGTATTCATATCATGTGTCCAGCTCCCCCCAGTATTCATATCATGTGTCTAGCTCCCCCAAGTATTCCTCTTACTTACCATTGCTGTATCCCTCTCTCGTTCCTCCTCGCTGCTTTGTCCAACGCAGAATGCCGAAATCCCGCGAGATTTGAAGCGGGATTTTGAAGTTCGGCCTCGGTGATCCTGCCTCAGATCCCCAAATTCGGGTGGGCTCAGTTCTCTGAGAACCGAGCCTGCACATCTCTAATTATTAGCGTATGCTAGTTACACCAGGAGTGCCAATAGCTGCCAATGCATAATATATTATATTTAATCATTTGCCAACCTATTCATGAATCATTACGAAAACTTGTACATTTATAGCGACCCCTGGTTTCAAACCAAATGTATCACCTATTATCATTAAATCGACAATCTTTTCCTTGTATGGCAGGGAGAGGAAGCGGAGTTGAGGAACTTCATCGATGATTTAAACAGCTTACCTGGGACAATCAGGTTTACCTATATCATTGACCGGTCCACAATCCACTCTCTGGACGTTTGTATCTCTTTGTCCAACGGACACATTACTACCAGTGTGTTCCGTAAGCCTACGGACCACAACAACCTGCTTCTGGCTTATTCCCACCATCCTCCTGACACTAAACAAGGTTTACCATTCTCTCAGATGTTACGTATTTATAGATTTACTAGTGACACCAACGAATGGGAATCGCAAATGGACAAGCTGATTGGATATCTTTGTAAAAAGAGGATATCAGCGCCAAACCCTCGTGTCCACTAAACAACGAGGGAGAAAGATCCCACGTTCTCAAACCCTCTTACTACGTTCCAAAACTTTCAAGCCGTCTATCCCTTGGGTCCAGACATATGACGTTTCCATTCATGTTGCATGGAGAAAGGCCAAAACCAACTGGCCTATGGTCACTTCGGACACTGACCTTACCTGCTTAAAGAACCACTGACTATTACCCAGCTATCGGAGGGGTAAAAATTTAAGAGATCTTCTGGTGCATGCAGACATCATGCAGTATGAATTCCCATATTCCAAAAAGGGATGTTTTCTGTGTGTCAACTGTCTCACCTGAAGGAACCTTGTACCAGGCACTACTTTCCTACATCCCCACACCAATCAGAAATTCGACATCAAGCACTATGTTTCCTGCTCCACTACTTGTGTAGTGCACATTATTATGTGCCCTTGTGACCTTTATTATGTAGGGAAGACTGTTAGGCAGTTTAAGGAGCACATGGCCCTCCATCGCTCTGCCATCTGGGCAGCCTTGGGGGTAAAAATTCAGACCAACTGGTGGCCAGGCATTTTGCTTCTCTACAGCATAGCATGGCCACCTTTCATTACAAAATCACATGATCACATCCCCCCCGCTGCCTAGGGGGG
>WWET01003670.1:85464-124276 GCA_011038615.1 Limnodynastes dumerilii
TATATATATATATATACACACAATTCAAACAACACTGTTACGCGCTGTTCTGGATCTCATGCAACCTGCGCCACTTTTCCAGTCGCACTTGCGTAGCACACAGTGCGTTTGACTTTGTGCACAGATCCGGATTTTGGCCAGTATGAGTTTACATGTTTTTTATTCAACAGTTATAAACATATCGACACTGCTGTGGAGAGTAAAGTTGACATATTAAACTTGTCGCCCCTTTAGTGCTGAAGAAATCATTTTCAACAATATAACTATCTGAGTTCTATTACATAACTCTAAAACAGATAGGCACATGAAAACATAAAACATAAAAGTAACATAAAAATAAGTAAAAATTAAATTACACTGAGTGGGTTTTCTTATATAGTCTGACTTCAAACAAAACTCCTTTTAGAGGCAGCTGAAGAAACATCATCAGCCTAAGAAATGACTTTCTGTGAGAACTGCGGCGAAGAACAGTGGCGCTGCGCAGTTTACTGGGGTCAGGAAGTCTCAGCTGGAAGATCAATTCTGATTGGCTGCCAGCCGATCACATGGTGCAGCCGCAAGCCAATCAGGTCTTGCTGCGCCCACATTGGTAAAGGACAGTACGGTGAGTCAATCAGAGCTCCCGGCCTCAATGCACCCAGGAATCCCTGCGGCACTCAGGGTTCATTGTGTTGCTGTGGCAAGCCAATTATAACTCGCCAAGATACTCCTCCCATCCACCCCTGCGGAAGGGTTTATAAACCCCTGCATAGGCTGGGAGAAGACAGAAATGGATGGAAGAGACCGAAGACAGAGGAACTGCGTTCTGGATTCCATGAAGAGATCAGAAATGGCTGAAAGAAGACTGAAGAGCTGGGCGGAGTGGAAACAGCGCAATTAGAAGACTGTAAAGGAGGCAGTGGAATGCCTGTGCGCAGAAGAGCTCCAATTGGCTTTTGTTGCCTCTTATGCTGTGTGGAGAGGTAAAACTTGGGCACTGATTAGCCCCCACTGGATCACCAGGGCAATGAGCAAGCCCTGTACCACCTTTGAGCCTTTTTCTTTAGGCAGCAAACAGTTTCCCCCTCTGGCTATGAAACAGGAACCCCCCCCCACTGCTGCCAATGTTGTCCTCCAGTCTAGGATTGGACTGAGGCCCACACCAAACCACTGGACCGCCAGGGCACTAAGGTGGGTAGGCTCCTCCTGGTAGAGGGAACTAGGCCCTATAGTGTAATAGGGCGCAGGCCCTATTAGCTAGGGGGACATTAGGCCCCCCTATAACAGGGCATTAGGCCCTATAGATAGAGGGTATCTTTACTGTCAAGGGTACTAGACCCTGGGTTAGAATAGGGCAGTGAGCCCTGCAATGGTCAGAGGGCTCTAGGCCCTGGTTAGGTAGGTGCACTAGGCCTGTTAGTAAGTTGGGTGCTAGGCAACTGTTTGATGGTTGCATAAGACAATGTATTATATTATAGAGAAGGAAGAGGACACTAGTTCCTGGCTCTAGTAGTGACAGGAGGACACGTGGCAGAGGATAGTACTCGGGAGGTAAGTGGTCTCTTGTAGGTGTGAAAACTGGAGATGAGAACATCTAGCAAGCGGACAAGAGCTGTTGGTAAGTACTAATTTCTGTGTTCTGCGTGGTATTTCCTCCCCTCCTTAAACAGGCACGGTGATGGAACAGGAAGACATGCAAAAGGTTCCACTCTGTTCGCCAAGTATTGACGAAAAAAAAGAGGTGTCTGAGGCCTTGGCCGGTGATGACGTATACCTCAACCGCGGCATAACTCTCCCCGTTCTCTTCCGCAGGTATCCCTGGGTGTTGATTAATTTACTCATTGCTGTATTTCCTTTTCAGCATTAAAGACGTTGTACCTGGGACCGGCAGAGGGACAACACGTCTCCTTCGTCATGGTTTTACAGGGTCGGGTAGGAACCTCTGGGGTGGGGTCAGGCCTGGGTCTGTTTGAGTTGTAGGTTGCTGAGATACCCACCCACCCATTACATTACAACAACTAAAATTTCAAAGCCCTGTAATTCAGTTATTGTAAGTTTGTTAGCATCAATAGTCATGACTCTGTGAACTTTTTCACCAATCAGCATACTGAAAATCTTAAGACAGGTTTACTGTAATGTTTTCAATATAGTAAGTCAAGATAAGAAAAAAAAAACCCCTGTTAATATACAGTATTTTTCTAGGCAGTGGAAAAAACATAATTTTAGATAAAGAATTAAGGTTTGTAGGTCTGGTATAGAATGGCCCTTTTTCTTCGAAAGGGCTGTTTTCTCCTAGGCAGAATCAATGTGCATGGCAAATCGATTGCTTCTGCCTGAGCAGAAGCAATCGATCATTTCCAGAACAAAGAGGCAGTGGCGAATGGTATTTCCCAACACTTCTCCTAATCCTTACCCTAACCCTAACCCTTTTGTCTCCTCAGTCTGATCCTAGGACTGCCTTCCCTGCAGCCTTACCCTAAAACTCCCTTTCCTGCAGACTTATCCTAAGACTCCCTTCCCTGCAGCCTAACTCTAAAACTTTGTCTGGTGCTGTGGGTATACAGAAGTGCGAGAAGTCTGCAAAAGCAGTTTCCAAATCAATGAATGGATCAGTATGCCGAATTGCATGCTTACCCATTCAATATTAAAACTTATGAAACAGTAACATTTTCACATTACTGGCAGCCGAAAATGAACTTTTGGCTACCTGTTTTTTAAATAAGCAATTTTCTAACTGGAGACTGCATGCCGTATTTCAGTTAGAAGAATCCTGGGAGAGTGGTACTGAGGTATTTTCTTGTTTTGTATGGGAATTTTTTTTTTTTATTGCCTGCTTTTGTGGTGGAGAATTAATTTTCTTTTTTAAAACATAATGGAAATAAAAGCGGAATATTTTATATTCAGGAAAGAGATGTTTTGATTAAATAATTTCCAAACCTAAGAACCATTTGCTGCAAATAATAATTTTGATATTAAATTCAACCTTACCCTAGCGCCAACAGTCTATAGTCTTCATTTCTTGCATTCAGACTGAGCACAGATGAGATAATGCTCCTCGTCATAGTGATTATGCTAAGTGATGGTGGCCACCTGCTGGATAGAGCTATGTTTAGCAGTTATTATGTAGCTACAGCAGATTTCCCTCTGAAGCTTTTTATGAAAAGATATCAATGTAAGTCATTATTAATTTAACATGATTTATTAAGGTGCTATTCTGCTAGAGAGAGAAGACTAAATAATGATCACAATAAACACCCTGGAATTGATGCAGTGCTGAACTTACACTTATTTTTTGAGGAAGGTTGCCTACTTTCTTCTTCTTTCCTCTGAGAGATCTGAGGGAAGAAATAGATGCTGGCATGGAGGCGGAACTTAACTGTGCTATGTATGCAAAGTCATCAAGTTCCACCCATCCCTAGTAACACTAGGGGCCAGATTTACTAAGTTGCGGGTTTGGAAAAGTGGAGATGTTGCCTACAGCAAACAATCAGATTCTAACTCTTACTTTCTTTTTACATACTACACAATGGGCCTGATCCAGACCTATGCATGAGAGCGGAGCGTATTATCGCTCCAGCGTAAAAACTTTCACTCCCACGACACTTCCCTTATCCCCCCCACGACACTCCCCTTACCTTTACCTCCGTACGCCGGCTGAACCCTACCTTAACTTTTCCCGGCGTCGGTACGAATTTTCGCAGCGATGCGCTGATCGTACCGGACTAAGCACGCCCATACTGTACAATTTAAATGGCTCCCCCTGCCTACATTCCCTAACTCCAGCATCCGTACTAAGTTCGTAATATAAACACGCCCTGTCGTCGGTAAAAAATGCAAAGAATACGGACGCCTGAATCGCCGATACGAAAAGGTCTTTGGAACGACCGGAAGTTGTCAATCTGCACATGTGCAGTGCGTTTTTACTGCCGAATTTACGTTTACGACCAGCGTACGATCGCTTGCGAGCGTAGGTCTGGATCAGGCCCAATGGCCTTTGCTGGCTCTCCCGGGATACCCGGAGAACTGTCCAAATTTCGGGAGTCTCCCAGATATTCCGGGAGAATCTGCAACCCTGTTTTGAAGTGTATGTGCGGCTTTATTAGCATTGTGCATAAGGCAAGGTAACTGATCCGCCTGAATTTGCTTTCGTATGGTCAGTGCTAGTGGAACTGGGTTATCCACTACATAAAAATGACAAAGTGTGTGGTTTAGTGCTATTGTGAGCGCAGTAGCAAGCCGGATTCCCTGAACTTGTGCTCATGACTTGTGTAAGTGTAAGACAGTGAACATTTCCTTACTGAAATACCCCAATTCCTAGTTATTATAACACAGCTCTACACACGCTACAAATTTTAAACTGTTAAAACATGTTCTCAAACCCATTCTCTGTATACACTATACTGACTATTAATTCATTATTATTATTTTTTGCCAAAACAGCTGCGTATTGCTGTACATTTTGCTAAGACATTTTTTAAAATTCAGATATAAATATCTGGGATGTTATTTTAAGATAAAGCAAAAAAAAACAAAACAAATAAAAGATATCATATAGTAAGAAAATAAACTGTTTTCAACTTAGGTCCCCTAAAGCCCATAGCTCAGCTTTTAAAACAGTGGACTGGATCCATTGCATGGAAGAGGGAGGTGCACGCCTCATTCATCCCACTCTCTAGTGCGGAGTTGCAGGTGCTGCAAAGTATGGGGAATGTACACAAATACAAGAATATTCCTACTCTATATTAACTTATAAATTGATTTGAGCAAGCTCCATTCTGGATGTTAGTTTTAAAGCATGTCTGGGATAGCAGCTTACAGGTGATGTTTCAGAGTAACTGTTTTGGAGACTTGGGGACCTCTGTTGGGGGAGAGCTCTCAATTAAAAAATAAATGATATATGACACAAAGTTGGGACTCTGACAGTATTGGAGTTAGGACCACCAAACAGAGATACCTTATATGAATTCTCTGACTTGTGTATGTATATATATATATATATATATATATATATATACATATCTCCTTTATAAGAAGAATTTAGGTATTGATTTATATCCCTTAGTACAATTACACTGACCCCTAAAGTGTGTGTGTGTCTGTGTGTGTGTTAAAATTAAACAATACTCACCTTTTGCCTTCGGTCTGCCGGCGATCAATTGCTTTGTCTTTTCAAAAGAGTTATTCTATCCCAGCCAGTTACAAACTTTTGAAAAGGGCCCCTCTCAGCGGCGACCAGCATGCATATAATTTATCTGCTTTTACTTCTAGGCTCTTGATTAAATCTATAAATGCATGACTTGCCACACAGTTTTCTGGCTAACTAAGAAGAGATAAGAGAAGAGTTTTCTGGCTAACTAAAATAAGATAATATTTAATATCAATCTCTTATATAACAATGAGATTAATCTGTGTTTGAGATTTACAGATGATCTTAAAAATGTTTATTATATGTATTACATCATAATTCTACCAAAGATGAGAAATGAAATATATCCATTGTGTTAATGCTCCAGAGAGGACATATTAATGTTTTTCTGCATATTTCCTAAGAATTTTTATGCGTGTTTAACATTGTTGTTTGCTTTAAACAACTGCCAGGAAAGTGAAATTTTTATCTTTTTTAGAGTTAAAGTTTAAAGCGCATTGCTGTGTTTAATTTGACTATCATTATAGATAAATGAATGAAAGCATCATTTTAGTCTGCTCAAACAAATACAATATGTATTTTATTTTTAGAAGACAAATGAACAAGAAAATAATTACAGCACCTTTCCCTGCACAGGCAGGATAATACTTCTTTCTACTCTGGTGATCAATAAGAAAATGCTTCTCATGATTCATTTTTTTAAGCTCGATACAAGACGCAATTTGCTTGACAATTATGAACGATCTTTTATCTAGCACAGCTTGGCAAGTCCTGCAATTATGTATTATTGCTTTCCGTCTCAGCCGATCAGTGATTGGCTCAGCTACCTCTACCCTATGTTCTTTTCTCTCTTCTCCCTGTAGACCATGAGTTTGCTGATCAATTTGGTTGTGTCGCAGTAGCTATAATCAAAGTTGGATGGAAAATAGGTAAGGACTTTACAATCGGCTTTGGGAAGTTTCCGAGTAATTACACTTGGCTTTCATCGATTGATAATCATCTATCTATAAACTCATATACAAGGAATAATTTAAAGGCTGGTAAGGTTATTAGAGAAGTAACATCCAGATATCATAAAATATATCTTTAAGATTACATAAATGCCATGAACATTTTTAGGAGATCTTTGACCAAGAAGCTACAATGGTTTGATAAACTTACCTCATATATAATTCAAAGCCTCCAACATTGAAGATGCCACACTAAATGTGATATAGGACCAGATCCAGACCTGTGTGCGTCTTCCATGTGCACAAATGCCTGAAAGTAAGTTCACACAGAAGAGGGAAATGCACTGAAACGGCACTCTCCCCTCACGTGCGGACTTTGCAAATGTTGCGTTGCCATAGAACTACCTTAAGTCAACGTGCGGATCGCAGTCATATTGGTGATCTGCATGGAAGTCTGAAACCCCTCCCATATCCCTATCCCCTGCTGTAACATTTAAATGTTTCCCCCGTCCACCTTGCATAGTTTAGGAGAGCGGAGGAGATGGCCTGCCCTGTTGTAAGGATCTCCTATTGTATAGGATTGCATAACGTATTCTAAGAGATTCCCAACGTAACATCTGGTGCACGCATGCGCAGATGTTACTGTTAGATTTATATAGGCAAGAGGCTTGTGTAAATAGCCTAATGTAAAGTCCATAGTGTGGATATTTTGTGACAATTTATTTTTTATTTATTTTTTGAAAGTTATTTCATCTTAGCTGGAGTATATTTTCTGGCATGTAGAATATTTTTCCATGGGCAAATGTGCATGTGCACATCCTAGCTGATGGTTACGGTCCATGTCCCTGGCCCAAAAATGTCTGGTGGCGGCCTTGGCTACGGAGCCTGTCACGTTCAATGGTTTTTTGGGATCGGTTCCGGGTTTCAGGGATGAAGACAACAGTGTTGGGTTGAAATGAAATTGAGCAGGTTTAATAACAGATGGGTGCATACAGAAGTGATGATGAATAATAGTCCCAGACAAGATAATGGTGCAGGGTTAAATAATAGTTTGTCAGGAGGCATGCTGTAAAGCAGGTTACTAAGTCTAGATAACAGCACTGGCGGACCAGGGTAATGCTTAATAAGGGAATCCGTGTGGCAAGAGGTGGAGCTGGTGGTAGCAATTGTAGCAGTGAAGAAGAGGTAGGTGGCAGAGTTGGAGTCAGCGGAACCGGAGCAAACGGAACTGGTGACAGCTGAGTAGAGTCCACTGGAACTCAGGACTTGAACTCCGGATTGGAACTTAGGACCGGACCTCAGGATGGGACTTCAGGGCTGGACCTCAGGACTGAAGCGCTAGACTGGACCTCTGGATTGGACTGCTGGACTGGACCATGAGACTGGACCTCTGAACTGGACCTCCGGACTGGACCTCCGAACTGGACCTCCGAACTGGACCTCCGAACTGGACCTCCGAACTGGACCTCTGAACTGGACCTCTGGACTGGACCAAGCAGACAGGACTGGACCAAGTAGACAGGACTGGACCAAGCAGGCAGGACTGGACCAAGTAGACAGGACTGGACCAAGCAGGCAGGACTGGACCAAGTAGACAGGACTGGACCAAGCAGGCAGGACTGGACCAAGTAGACAGGACTGGACCAAGCAGGCAGGACTGGACCAAGTAGACAGGACTGGACCAAGCAGGCAGGACTGGACCAAGTAGACAGGACTGGACCAAGCAGGCAGGACTGGACCAAGCAGGCAGGACTGGACCAAGCAGGCAGGAAAGACCAAGGAGTACCAGGCACATGGGAGACCTGATTGTTCTGGCAACTACTGACAGGACTGGCAGGGTTTAAATAGAGTGCCTAAGGCGCCTATTGGCTGGAGGACTCGAGCAGGCACATCCGATTGGCAGAGCGGCAGCATGTGATGTAAAGAAGATGGCGGCGCCCATGGTCCGGCGCGCCGCATTGTTTGGCGCCATCATCCAAGTGGAGTACGCCGCGGCCGGAGGGTAAGTGTAAACAGAGGCTGTCACTGTTTCAGTGACAGTCTCCGACGAGAAGCAGCAGCCGCGCACCGGGAGAGAGGCGCCGTCAGGAAACCAGGAGACAGGTAAGTGCGGTGTTTGTGATAGGAGCCCAGGCAGCTAGAGATAAAGCTAGTGCTGGTTCTGTTCTCCATTACAGAGCCTCTGTGAAACAGGACCTTTAAAACAAAATAAAAGAAAAATCTGCTGACCGCGGCTGCAACACAGAATACTGTGCTCTGTGCACGGCTCTGAGGAAGGCTGACAATTGAGCAGCAGTTTCTTTCATCATCTAAACATTTTGTGTGGTCTGCAGCCTGTTACTGACACCCAGGCAGAAAAAAATGCCATCTGGCAGGTAAGTGATTGTTGCTGTGCCATATCCAGACCCCTCATGAAACCCCCCCAATTGTTTTATATTAGGGATAAGTAGATGACACACTGCAAAAGCACATCTGGGGTATTAAAGGGATATGGGAAAGCATATATTATAATATATATAATATAAATGGTGTTTATTTGGAGTATTCCCTGACCCATACTATCCTCTATATCTATATTAACATGACATTTCTGTAACGAATACACCAAGTACTTTTTATAATATGTCATCTACAGTGTGGTTTGACGCAGGGTTGCCGACTTTTTAGAGCTTCTCTCCGGGAGATCCCAGAGGGAAGCCATTGATTTCTTCAAGGGGCGGGTCTTAATTACGCAATTTAAGCAAATTTTAAGTAAATTATGAATTACTTAAAAATATCAAAAACTTGTTACAGACAAGCCAACGCAATTCCTTAATGTAGATTTATTTTATTATTTTGAAATCTACATTATAAACTTCCTGCTTTCACAAAGAATATTAATGGACGTCTTATATATTTTGGCAACCAGATAGTACGAACATATTATCAGTATTATCATTTTACATGTTATTAATATTTATCATTTTACATATGTTTTTTTTAACATCATATTAATTAGCTCTTTACAGTTTTAAACAGTACTGCAACCTCTGCCACATTATGGGGGCGGGAGCATAGCTTGAATGGGACGGAGCTTATTTGTCCGTTTTCGGGCTCCAAAATGTTGCTAATATACCCCACATGTATTACAGATATTGGAAACCCCCCTTTCAAAATCCTGCGTTTGCCACTGCGCCTATGAAGAGTCGTAAGTTTAGATTGCAGAGAGGGGAGTTTTAGGATTAGGATGTGGGCAAAGGAGTCTTAGGGTTAGGCTATAGGGAAGGGAGTCTTACGGTAAGGCTGCATGGAGGGCATGGAGGGGAGTCTTAAGGTCATACTGTAAGGAAAGGGGTCTTATGGTTTGGCTGTGGAGAGTGGAGTCTTAGGGTTAGGCTACGGAGAGGAGAGTTTTAGGATTGGGATGTAGGGAATAGGAGTTTTAGGGTTAATCTCTGGGAAAGGGAGAGGGGAGTTTTAAGGATGCGAGAATAGGAGTCTTAAGGTTAGGTTGTGAGAGAGGTAGTCTTAGGGATAGGCTATGGGGAGGAGAGGGTTAGTGTAATGGAAGGGGATGGTTAGGGTAAGGATTAGGATAAGGGTTGGGGTTACAGAAACACTTACCATTCGCATGCCTTTTTGTAACACACAGATTAGCTACTGCAACACCTGTCTAATTGAATATTGTAATACAGACATGTTTATTCGGCATTACATGAACCCTGACCCTAACCCTAACACTAACCGTAACCCTAGTTCATAACCCTAATCCCATTCATAATTCTAACACTAACTCTAATCATCAAAGTACAACAGGTACCAGGACAGTAAATAACACAGCAAGTGCTGTGAAGAATAGATGTTGGGTTGTCGTATTTAGATATTTTGTACCCGTGCCGAAATTATTTTTATTTTAAATTTGACTCCAGTCAGAAATGAAACAGCTGACAGTGATTGCCAGGACAGCAATTTTCAAACTGTATTCATTGATACGATTTTGCGTGGTTTTCCGTGCGTATATGTAGGAGCGGATTAACTGCGCATACGTAGTAACTTTTTCCACGCACGTTACATAGGATTTAGGCACGGACTTCTAAATCGATCTTAGGGACATATGGAGAGGCGTGGTTGTCTTCCGTACGTTTCAAGTAACATGCAGTTGGGCGGGGGAGGCATTTTAATGAGCTTTTGATGGCGCGGTTAGTCATGTATGCATGTACGTAAGTAACATACGCACGTAAGTACACATGTACAGTTACGTGTGCCCTATTGAAGCATAAGTAACTGAAAACCCGTCCATGCTAGGGGAGTGTCATGGGAGTTGGCTTGCTATGTGCGAGCGTATATTTGCATACTTTAGACACACGCATCTCTGAATCCGGTCCTTCATGTCTATAGTAGGGATCTTGACATGTCACACTATATAAAGTACAAGTGGGGTATGTAATAGGTCTAGATATTCATAATACAATTATAAATGCGGAGCATATCAGGAGTCTAGCACACTATAAAGTTCATGTGAAATGTATTACGGATCCAGGAATGGTGGGTAATATATGTGGGGGTATTTTAGAGGTCTGGAAATGTATATAGTGTGCCATTACAGAATCCTAATATGAACCACATATTATGTGCCCTTCCCAAAACCTTAATAAACCCCACTTATCAAAATAAGAGAAGGAGGAATAATGAGATTTGGAACTGATCCAAAGTCAAATCATTCTCCGTTATATATGCACAGGATTTTATGTCATGTATGGTGGGCTTTTTCCTGTTTTCTGGGAAAGGTTTATCTGGGCACAACTGTAATTTGTGGCCAGCTTTACAGATATTTTGACCTGTTAATCGGTTGACTCCTTCAGCATGTTTTTTTCTGTAAGATTGTTCTTCAGCAGCTATCCTTACCTAGCACTAATAAATCCATTAAATCTTGAAGATAAATCTGGCAGTATATGGAGTCATTTCCAAAATCATTTAGACCATTGTTTGTTCTTAAAAATTTTCTTTTAGAGTGTAAACTTGTAGAGTCACCTTTAGAAATGTTTGTCTACCATAAGGGAGGAGGGAATTGTCTCAATTCCATAATAGGACAAGATGCAAAGTAGACCAGTTTTTTAGGGTGCACTCATAATAATAAATAATAAAGAAAATGGTAAAAAAAATTCTATAACTACTTCAAAACTATTTAAAACTATATAAATATATATATATGTTTGTTTGTTTTTTATTATTTTTTTTTCAGCCACATAGATTGTTAAGTCTACTTTCTGTTTGCAAGTTGCAAAGGTGTATTCACTGTCCTAGCATGCCTATGCATGGAGAGTCTAAACTGGAGGTATGTTTTCTTATTTATTGAGCACTCCACAACTCTAGGGGCCATATTTACTAAGCTGTGGGTTTGGAAAAGTGGAGATATTGCCTATAACAACCAATTGGATTCTAGCTAATATTCTCTAGTATGTAATTTAAAAGTGAGAGCTAGGATCTGATTGGTTGCTATAGGCAACATCTCCACTTTTCCAAACCCGCAGCTTAATAAATCTGGCCCTAGATCATTTCTCTGGTTCAAAAAAAAAAAATATATGAAACACTTTAAAATGTGTTTATTGATCCTTTTTTTTGCTTTTGCTTTTATTGCTTCTTTAAGTAACAGTATGGAAACATTTGTGATATTTGTATTTCTGAATGCTTACATCAGCCTGGGAAGTCTACTTAAAAAGCATGCCTGCTACCTTTCTTTACACTGTACATCATATCTTAAAAAACATGAGCTTCAAAGAAATCGAGAAAACATGACAGAATAATTTCAAAGCTTGTACCTTATATCCTGGGTTTTTTTTCACCTAAATCAGCAGCTTTTGATGAAACTTTTAAACGTTAATTGAGGAGTTTAAATGCTCCCTTATTTGAAATGTTGACAATAAGAAAGCGCTAGTGATTGTTCTAAACTGCTCTCTCCAGGCATCTGAGAGACAATTCTATTACTAGCTGTGTCAAGCTGCAGGAAATATGACATCTAACACAAGCAGGCTGTAATAATATTTGGCAGTACCTTGTACATTCTTTTCATTGGTTTATCTTTCAATCAATCAGGCAGCACATACAACTATGAACAGAACATTATTATGCCTGAAGTCATTGTACCATGGACCCAGAAAGAAACGCTCTCTCACATGCAAGCAGTATATAAATAAAATATATGAGAAACAATTATATTGTAATCATGTAGATGATCCTGCTGTAATCAGCAGATTATGCAGATAAAGAGCAAAAGACGTATTTTCGCAGATGAAGCAATATTATCTCGCTCAAAGGGAAGCCGAATATTCCAGATATGACTGAGGCTACATGCTGGTAGAATCTTTTTAGCTTATTTTGAGATGCCAAATGGTAACAACTGTGACACTATTTTACAGATTTATTAGGCCGTGTGGCAGAAAATACTTCATACTTCATAGAAAGGAAAAGATAAAGAAACATTGTGAGAAAAGCCTTTGATGTTGTTGATTATTACCATTAGAAAACAAGGGAAGGTCAGGGAGTATAAAGCTACCTTTTTAGAGACCTGAAAACATGCATTGAATAACAATATACAGTAAAAAGCATTGTATTTTTGAGATTTATGGCGTTGCAGAAATGTGAGCATAAATAAAATTGAATGCCAGAGAGGCAGGAAGGCTCATTGGGCCAGATCCTGACCTACACACGCCTTACGGGTCAGGTCAGTACAAACGACTGCGTAGCGGGGAGTGCACACCGCCTGCACTCCCTGCTTAAGGTACTATATATATATTATATATTAGGGTTGCAGCCCCTTTACGGTAACCACTGGCGTATGTAACAAAGATACTTACGCAAGCCGGTACGCAATCGTACTAAGGTTACAGAACAGGGGAATTACACTATCGGGAAGCGTATTTCCCCTGTAGTACGTAGTTTAGGATTCGACCCATTATCTCCTATAGGCTAAGGTATGGATCATGGAAGGCACACCACTTGAGTAGAAGTAAGGAAGCCATGCCCTGTGGCTAGGTATTGTTGTGTCTCCTTTTGGTATTGCAATATGTGCAATTTTAAGTAGGTTAATGCCCATGGATTGTACATGATCTTGCTGTGTGCCGAGGAGAAGGTCTGTTTGTCCTGTAGCTGCTTAATTCTATCAGCTGACTCCCCCACTTGCTATCAGTACCACCACAAATTAATAGTTAACTGATTAGTTGCATTGGGTGAAACTGCAAAGAAACATAACTGGTTTTCCAACTTTCACATGATAGGGACTTAAAAGTCATACAAACATACAAATCAAAAAAGTGATTATCCAGCACTATCTGAGGAGTTAATATCTTTTTTATCAATATTGTCCTACTAAGTTCCTATAGATTTTTAACAGCTTTGGGAAAGTGCCCATTGCAATAAGCAGATTAAAATCTAAACATCTATTACTGTATTGTAATTAAATTAAGATGTTAAAGAAAAAAAATAGTTGCATGCTATAACAATTAGTGACAGATACCAAGGTCAGTCACCAGGTACTGGAAAAATTGTATTTTATCATGTATGTTAAGATTAAGTTAAGATATTAAATCATAGTTAAACAGTTGAATGAACACGATTTTAGTTCATGTAATCCTGGAAATGAGTGTAGCTATGAAGATGGGGAGGGAAATTTCATTGAAATGGATACTAATGGAAGTAAATGGGTTGCGTGCACCGCTGTGAAATCATATTTTAGATATACACATTGCCGACAGCTGTGTGTATTTTAGAACATTCCTTTATTCTGAAAATCACGCCGCAGAACCGACCACCGGACCCAACGCTTTCCGACCAGGCAGATTTAGGGTTAGGCTGCTGGGAGGGGATGGAGCCTAGAGGGGAGTCTTAAGGTTAGGCTGCAGGAAAGGGAGTCTTAGGGTTTGGCTGTGGGAAAGGGAGACTTAGGGTTGGCTGCAGGGAAGGGAGTCTTAGGGCCGGATTTACTAAGAAACGATTTCTAAAAGTCTCTGTTTATTTGGTGATTTTACAGCAATTATAAAATCGCTGTATTTACTAAAGGTAAGGTGCCTGAAAATTGCTAAAAATGCTGCCTCTTTTATATCACTATTTTACAATCGGCATGGCAATTTAGGAAAGGCAGAACATACAAATCGCTGTATTTACTATACAGCAATTTGTAAAATCTCTTTAAAATCACCTCAAACTCAGGGAAAAATATAGAGGTGGGTGTAAGTGACGATTTACTAGAAATTGGCACTCACTTTGAAAAAAGAACGCACCATTTTTAGCTAAAAAAACTAAATCAAGTAAACTTTTTTTATGTAATAAAAATTAAAACCCCGGCAGCGGCATACTATGAACCCTTAGCATGCTACGCCATATAGTACTATAAGGCACAGCATGCTCATGTATTGAAAGGCATGCTGTTCCTTTTAGTACCATAAGCAGCAGCATGCCAAGGGTTAATGGCATGCTGCTGTATTTATAACTGCCGCAGTACAAACTAATCACATAATGTAACCCCGTACTTAATCACAAAACATACCTCCATACATAGTAACGAACATCACATTCCCCTGTACATGGAAGAGAACATCACAAACCCCTGTACATAGTAAACGAAAAAACTATTCCCCCCTTCATATAAAATCACAAAACATGCCCCTCTAAGGATAACTAAAATGTTTAGTGTCCCCCAATGATTAAATATAAGTGTTAATGTGGTCCGTTTCTGAAATGTAATATGCAATGTTCCCGTCCTTGTATAAAAAATTACTTTCCTTGTGTAAAAAACGTCTTTAACAATGTCCCCCATCCATTGTATGTTACATAAAATGTAGTCTTTTATGCAATGTAAAAGAATAATTTCCTCCCTTAAATATAAATAATATATTTTTTATTATTGAGCACATAAAATTAGTTATAAAAAATATTTAACAGTGTCAATATACAAGATTAATTGCAGCAAATAAACCCTTTAAAAATCACATAGCGGGAGTTTGCAAATCGACAGGAGAACTGACCCCTTTGTAAATCTACGGCGATGTATCACAATTTTTATGGGCAAGTTAACTCGCCCCTTAGTAAATCTGGCCCCTATGGTTGGGCTGTGGGGAAGGGAGGTTTAGGGTTATGGTAATGGAGGGGTGGGTAGGGTTAGAATTAGCATAAGGGCTGGTGTTGGTGAAATAGAAAGCGGTGCTTACATGTATTCGGCGGGCCAGGACGTTTCCAAGAAGCTCCGTCCTCGTAAATGTGATGTTGAAAACGGTCATTTTCGATAAAGGGCCATTCTCAATGGCAATCCACCCCCGAAGTGAATATACATTGTGCACACAAATTTTTCTATAGATATATTGCACCATCTCCAGACATCTGCACATGTTCTGTATATGCGGATGTCTGGAAGTCCGCTCGCTAGAGGGAAGTGTACTCCCATTTCACGACATCCGAATACAGACTTGTGCAAACCCCCCTAGTGGGGTTTAGGTTTGCAGAAGGAAAGGCGTGCGCCCCTGTACGGGTCTTCACGTGTACACAAGCAGATCCTTAGCGTATAATCTGGCACAAGCATGCACTTCATGTTATGTATTTCACATTATGCATAGTCGGGATGATATTTGCCACACACAAGGTTTTAATCTTTGTATGTAACCTGTGTTAAATGTTGTCCACTGTCACTTTTTAATAATATTTCGCTCTTAGGAATTATTGTTCATGGCTGCTGTAATAAAGATGGTATTATTCAATCAGTGATCTGGTTTGGAGTGCACTGTATATGTTTGAGGTATGTATTGTGTTAAGTTTGAGGTATCACTACAACACACCTAATGTCTGTGAAGTGAAAGCTGTTTTTACAATGGGGAATCTCCTTTTCAACGTGAACTGATTATTCTGAAGCTTTGCAATAAAACATACCACACAATAATACAACTCTTCACACAATGTGCGGCCCCCTAATATACCTATTATGTAATATATATGCTATGACACATTCTAAAAACTGTTGAATAGCTACTCAGTATCACATTACTCACTTACAACACAAAGCATTTTGCTGTACACCTGTCTTTCAGCTTATTGCACAACAGAGTCAAGTTATTCCAATTCCAACAATATGTAGTGGATCGATACTGTCATGTAGAGGAAGAATTGCAAGGTAAAACCAAAAACAGCTATACGTGGATTTTTATGCTGGCCTTTACGTTAGACCAGGCCGTATTGTATTTTACTATCTTCATTTCAAGGTTCACTGTGCAATATGATACAACACTATCACATGCAATTCAAAATGACCAAAGATCCTACAAACAACCAAACATGCATTCTAACTTAGTGGTAAGAGTTTCCATGCCAAGCTAAAACCTTTTCTACATGATATAACCAAAGAAGGAATGTAGTTCGCTGTTTAGACAATCTGTCTTGTGACAGATTACTTTGTGCCAGTGAGGTGCCGACTGCTGACAATTTTTGTCAGTCTGCCCTCAGAAAAGATGGTTCCTTTGACCAAACAATGTTATGGTGAAAGGTAAGATTTCTCAACGCTAACCCTAACCATTGTTGATCCACAGCCTCACCCTAACCCTCCCCTAACACTAACCTTAAACTTCCACTCTTTGCAGCCTAACACTAATTCACCCCTAACCGGGAGTGGAAAACCAGCCCTTTGTATTTCAACTGCATATTTTTGTAAAGTTAAATACTAACTCTGCAGCTCTCAGCCATTTAAAGGTAAAAACTCTTCATTCACATTTTTTAAATAGCATATTGATTAATGTTCCTTTCGTATATTCAATTTGAGGCTTGTTTATAGATTACTGTATTGAAATGCAGGTTTTCTATTTGTATAGTTTTTATTTTAACCTCCTCATGGTTTTTTTTTCTTCAGATAATGGCTTTCTATAAAAATAGAGACTTTTTATCATTATTTGTGATGTTCTTAAGCCTTCTGAAAAATGATTCTCTCATACATGTACAGAACATGTTGTTATACACCATAAGTCCAGTCAGGAGGGTGTGTAATGGTTAATATTTTGTTTACCTCACCTTCTAATCAATGAAGGGGTGTTCCCTGGACTCAATGCTGATTGGGACAGGCTCCTGTTAAATTCCCTCCACATTTACTATCTGCTCACGTTACAGGTTTTAGGGCCAGATTTACTAAGCTGCGGGTTTGGAAATGTGGAGATGTTGACCATAGCAACCAATCAGATTCTAGCTGACATTCTTTAGTAAAGGAAAGGAAAGTGAGAACTAGAATCTGATTGGTTACTAAGGGCAACATCTCCACTTTTCCAAACCTGCAGTACAGTAAATCTTGCCCCTAGTGTCTGTTTCATGCGTTCTGCCTACTCTTGTATCTCTGCAACGTCTATTCTTGCTAGCTCTTATTGGTGTGTGGTTCTTTCCTGGTTCTTCAAGCAAGGGTTGAGGCCCATGGAGATAATGGGGCCCACCACAGTACCAGGGCCAGATTTCCCAAAGGGGGCCTGTGAAATTCCTCCCTGACAATTGAGAAAGAAAGAAACAATGTCAACAGGACCGAACTGAACAGAACTGAATCAACAGCTAATTGTGTGGTTTGTGTGGTTGCCGAAAACTGTCCTGCTGTGCTTGGCTCTATAGACAGGTACCTAGCCGATCAAGTGTCATCTGCCAGATAAGTGTTTTAACAATTTTTGTGCCATCTCCAGACCCCTATTATACCCCATATGTAATACATGACACACTCTATAAAGCACATATGGGTTATACAGTGTTTAGGAGTAGCATACACTATAATGTACGTGGGTTATAATAGGGTCTAGAAATTTCACATTGCCTACAGCTGTGTATATTTTAGAATATTCTTTCATTCTGAAAATCACGCTGCAGAACCGACCACCAGACCCAATGCTTTCCGACCAGGCAGATTAGTGCAGGGGAGGGGATGGGGAGGGGATGTAGTTTAGTAGGTTAGTTTTAGGGTTAGGCTGCTGGCAGGGGATGGAGCCTAGAAGGGAGTCTTAGGGTTTGGCTGCGGGAAAGGGAGAATTAAGGATGGCTGCAGGGAAGGGAGTCTTAGGGCCAGATTTGCTAAGAAGCGATTTGTAAAAGTTGGTGTTTATTTATTTTCCAGCAATTATAAAATCGCTGTATTTACTAAAGGTAAGGTACCTAAAAATTGCTAAAAATGCTGCCTCTTTTATATCACTATTTAACAATCAGCATGGCAATTTAGGAAAAGCAAAATTTACAAATCGCTGTATTTACTATACAGCAATTTGTAAAATCTTTTTAAAATCACCTCAAACTCAGGGAAAAATATAGAGGTGGATGTGAGTGTCGATTTACTAGAAATCGGCACTCACTTTGAAAAAAGAACGCACCATTTTTAGCTAAAAAAATTTAAATAAAGTTAACTTTTTGAAAGTAATAAAATGTAATAATAATTAAAACCCCAGCAGCAGCATGCTATGAACCCTTAGCATGCTACGGCATATAGTACCATAAGGCACAGCATGCTCATGTATTGCAGGGCATGCTGTTCCTTTTAGTACCATAAGCGGCAGCATGCCAAGGGTTAATGGCATGCTGCTGCATATATAACTGGCGCAGTACAAACTAATGACATCATTTAACCCCGTACTTAATCGCAAAACATACCTCCATACATTGGGATAGATCCAGAACTCCGCTTGCAATCCGTTTATTAGCGTAGTGTATTTACGTGTGCATACCTTCTATACACTCCCCTTGGCACACCCCTTGAATGTACGTATTTTGTCCGAGTTCCGCTTTCCAAACCCTACCTTAACTTTTGGCCGCGTAACCGCTGTCGTCCGCACATGTACGGATGGGCAACACGTATTTATGCAGCTAAGCACGCCCATACTGTACAATTTAAATGAAGACCCCTGCCTACAGTGCGTACTTTAGACGTACTTTTGGCTCACGTAAAATTGGCACGCCCACACGTACGATTTTACGCAAAAAATACGTGAATGACCCATACACTCACAGTTCCGTTCCATAACGTAGTGTATTCTCTGTCGTGCGCATGCGCAGTACATGCAAAAAAGCGTTTTTACATGTCCGCCAGGCGTAAATTCGCACACAAGCGTAGTTCTGGATCTGGGCCATAGTAAAGAACATCACATTCCCCTGTACATTGAAAAGAACATCACAAACCCCCATACATAGTAAACAAAAAAAATGCCCCCCCTTCATATAAAATCACATAACATGTCCCTTTAAGGATAACTAAAATGTTTAATGTCCCCCAATAATTAAATATAAGTGTTAATGTGGTCCGTTTCTGAAATGTAATATACAATGTTCCCGTCCTTGTATAAAAAATAACTTTCCTTGTGTAAAAACATCTGTAAAAATGTCCCCCATTCATTGTATGTTACATAAAATGTAGTCTTTTATGCAATGGAAAAGAATAATTTCCTCCCTTAAATATAAATAATATTTTTCTTATTATTGAGCACATAAAACTGGTTATAAAAATATTTAATAGTGTCAATACTCATGGTTTAGAAGTTTTCTCCTCAGTCATGCGACATGGCGACTCCGGGCCAGGATATTCTTTAGCCTGTTGCTTTAAGAATGGACATTTTTCTTCTTGGTCTCTCCAGTGAATGACTCTTGTCATTGCAGGGCCCCTAATATACCCTTTGACGAGAGTTCTTGCAACACATGGGCATGCTGTGCCTTATAGTACTATTTTCCGCAGTATGCTAAAGGTTCATAGCATGCCACGGCTGGAGTTTTAATTATTATTAAGGACAATTTTGTTTTATGTAAAATTAAAGTTTAAAAAAATTTAATAAGTGCCATGATATATGGCGATTTTTTAAGCGTTAGTTTGCCGCAATTACAAGATTAATTGCAGCAAATAAACACTTAAAAATGTAATTGTGGGAGTTTGCAAATCAACAGTCGAACTGGCCCCGTTGTAAATCTACGGCGATGTGTCACAATTTTTTTAAGATAACTCGCCCCTTAGTAAATCTGGCCCCTATGGTTAGGCTGTGGGGAAGCGAGGTTTAGGGTTATGGAAATGGAAGGAGAGGGTTGGGTAAGAATTATCATAAGGATTGGGGTTGGAGAAATAAAGAGCGGTGCTTACATGTCTGCGGTGGGGCAGGACGTTTCTGAGAAGCTCTGTCCTCATAAATGTGATGTCGAAAATGGTCTTTTTCAAAAAGGGCCATTCTCAATGGTGACCCACACCCAAAGTGAATATTCATTGTGCACACAAAATTTTATATGGATTTATTGCACCGGATCCAGACATCTGCACATGTCCTGTATATATCTCCTGTGTACACACATAGCAAATAGGGACTCACCTACAGGAGGTGCCTTGACGCTGGGCAGGTGAGCTTAACCAAATATAGCTATATTGTGAACTAAACCTCCTTTTTATTTATGTGCTGATCCATAGTGTTATTTAATGTATGTTTGGAGTGCGGACCTCTTTTGTTCCTTGTATTTACATAGTGGTCACTTTGGTCCTTGGCTGCACCCATATATTTATATATACACTTGCACATATTTAATTTAGTGGATAGAAGCGCAGCCATTTCTTTTGCTAATGTCCTGTATATGTGAATGTCTGGAAGTCCACTCGAAGTGTACTCCCATGTCATGACATCCGAATACAGATCCGTGCAAACCCCCTTAGTGGAGTTTATGTTTGCAGGAGGCAAGGAATGCTCCCCTGTACAGGTCTTCACGCGTACACAAGCTGATCCTTACATGCACAGTTTTAACGTTAAAGGAGACTTACCCAAGTGGATTGCGTAAGTCCCCTAAGGTTATTAATTCTGGATCTGGCCCATTAATAGCAAAAACACAACTTTTAGTTTTTAGTAACTTATTTCTATGATGCTGTTGTCTTTTAATTCTAGGTGTTGGTATTGACGTTGTAATTGGTTGCATCATTTCACAGTTATTTTGCAAAACATCCGCAAATGAGCAAGTGACTAGAAATCCATTGATGAACGACCTTAACACTGTATTGCATCAAGTAAACCCCCTTGCACAGAGCCTAATGATGCTAATGATGATGCACAAAGTGAGAAACTAGAGAAGGAAGATGCCCAAAGATTAGCTTGATAAGTTTCAGGTACCCTGACAAAGCAGTAAGCAAAACAGGGGTAGGCGGTGGTGTGTGGACTCATCGTTATTGCTCCTGTTGATGCTCTTAGTATTCAGCATTATTGATTTATATTTATTTGACTTTATGGCCATTACAGGTAAGATCAGCTAGTTGTTCCTTTGGGGGTGAAGACCCTCCGTGATGCAGTATATTATAATATATATTTCACATTATGCATAACCGGGACGATGTCTGCCACACACAAGGTTTTAATCTTTGTATGTAACCTGTGTTAAATGTTGTCCACTGTCAATTTTTTATAATATTTTGCTCTTAGGAATTATTGTACATGGCTGCTGTAATAAAGATGGTATTATTCAATCAGTGATCTGGTTTGGAGTGCACTGTATATGTTTGGTTCTTTTGTACAAGAGGCTTTTCTTCGCTGTACGTTTTTGGTTGAAAAATTTGTGGTGTCAAGTTTGAGGTATGTATGGTGATATTTCACAACAAGTGAAGTGACCGCTGTTTTTACAATGGGGAATCTCCTTTATAACATGAACTGATTATTTATTCTGAAGCTTTGCAAGAAAACATACAATAATACAACTCTTCACACAATGTGCGGCCCCCTAATATACCTATTATGTAATATATTTACTATGACACATTCTAAAAACTGTTGAATAGCTACTCAGTATCACATTACTCACTTACAACACAAAGCATTTTGCTGTACACCTGTCTTTCAGCTTATTGCACAACAGAGTCAAGTTATTCCAATTCCAACAATATGTAGTGGATCGATACTGTCATGTAGAGGAAGAATTGCAAGGTAAAACCAAAAACAGCTATACGTGGATTTTTATGCTGGCCTTTACGTTAGACCAGGCCGTATTGTATTTTACTATCTTCATTTCAAGGTTCACTGTGCAATATGATACAACACTATCACATGCAATTCAAAATGACCAAAGATCCTACAAACAACCAAACATGCATTCTAACTTAGTGGTAAGAGTTTCCATGCCAAGCTAAAACCTTTTCTACATGATATAACCAAAGAAGGAATGTAGTTCGCTGTTTAGACAATCTGTCTTGTGACAGATTACTTTGTGCCAGTGAGGTGCCGACTGCTGACAATTTTTGTCAGTCTGCCCTCAGAAAAGATGGTTCCTTTGACCAAACAATGTTATGGTGAAAGGTAAGATTTCTCAACACTAACCCTAACCATTGTTGATCCACAGCCTCACCCTAACCCTCCCCTAACACTAACCTTAAACTTCCACTCTTTGCAGCCTAACACTAATTCACCCCTAACCGGGAGTGGAAAACCAGCCCTTTGTATTTCAACTGCATATTTTTGTAAAGTTAAATACTAACTCTGCAGCTCTCAGCCATTTAAAGGTAAAAACTCTTCATTCACATTTTTTAAATAGCATATTGATTAATGTTCCTTTCGTATATTCAATTTGAGGCTTGTTTATAGATTACTGTATTGAAATGCAGGTTTTCTATTTGTATAGTTTTTATTTTAACGCTCAGGATCAGGCCCCATGTGTTAATCAAAACCAAATAGCTCAATGCATGGACGAGCACAGGAAATGTAGCAAAGATTAACCTAAAAACTTTTTGGAGATGGCAAAAGAAAACAGCAGGCTATCCACGCTACAGGCATATGGACAATGGGAGGGTCATAATCTGCAAAATTGGCGACTGTCACATTAGACAATACTTGGACAGTACTATTTAACACATAACTAATAAAGAAATATTCTGCTCATATTAATGTCGAAATCTGTTCTTCTGTGGTGGTGGTGGTAAAGTATTTGTATAAATTTACATAGACTATAATGCAACCAATGTTATAATAGTAGTGAAGAATCATATAAGTGAGGCAATCTATGAAATAATCAAACTTTATCAAGACAGGTGTTACATTAACTCATTGGGGGCGTGCTGGCGACTCCTTGGTCGCTGCTGGAAATGAAATGTCGAGATGTTGAACATAGCAACCAATCAGATTTTAGTTCTTACTTTGTAGTTTGTAATAGGAAAGTGAGAGCTAGAATCTGATTGGTTGCTATGGGCAACATCTCCACTTTTACTCACCTGCTCGGACTAGTTATGTCATTTATATAGGCATATTAATTAGTTTCAGCTAAATAGTAAGATAGTCCCTGCAATTTGAGGTAAATTGTCTATCAGACCCATCTCTCCTGTATTTGGTGGTTTTTTGGCGATTTCCATGTGATTTTAAATCTTGCCCCTTAGTAAATCCCGCTGTTTACGAAAAAATAAAGATAAGATGGCGCTCCAATAACTAAGCAGCCACTAGCACTCAGATAACCACTAATCTGAATGAGTCAAGTAAGAAAGAAAAATAGTGCGCTATGTACTAAATAAACACAGTATAAAACGGATAGTGCAAAATAACTAAAATAACTAACAACAGATCAAGGTACACTATAGAGCACTAATTAAAACTATTCTTTAAAAGGACTATTATAAAGATGGAGTTCTGAAATATGAACAAGAAATGTTCACAGTAAAAACCAGTGGATGGCGTAATCCAATAAAATATGAAGTGATGTGAGACAATCAAACAAACTCAGGAAACAATGACTAAACAAATAAGTGAATAAAATTAGATAATAACGTACATGTGATACTATTAATAAATAAATGGACCAGTGAGTGGATAATGTTTTAACTGTGGTCTCAGTGGATAAAAAGTATCAGATAATAAATAACAGTGAATCCAATCAATAAACAATATAAAAAAATAAAATAAAATAAATAATTAAAGTGAATCAGATTCTAATTAATAGAAACTAACTAAAGATTACCACTAATTAGAATAGTGGTGCACACTATAAATTAATAGATAAATAGTATAAATTCCCCCAAAAAATATATATGAGGTGAAACACTCTAGTGATATCCAAAATAACTGGTGGACCATAGAAATGTCTGCAATAATGAAAGGAAGATTTTCCCAGACAACCTTTCCCAGAGAATGGCGGGCATTCAACAGTAGGGGACACTATCCAATAGACAATAACATGATAAAAACAATGATTTCTATAAGTGAAAAAGTAAAAAAGTGAAAAGCAATCAACGGAAAAGTGAACCAATAAACGAACGATGATTCAGATATAGTATCAATCAATAAATATAAGGTACCGAATCCTTAAATGGCGATAGTAAACAAAAAACAGAAAAATAAAAATGAATCCAATTAATTATTAGATCAATGATATAGAAAAAATGATATGTCCTGAAGTAACGAGCTTCTACTGAAATAAATCATATATGTCCAAGAGGAGGAAACTCAATCTCAAATACTTCAATAGAACAGACTTATTTCTTTAAGACCTAAAAAAAATAGATCAAAGTACATACAGATCGATGTAAGTCCTGATAACTGAAAAAATCTTCTTCTCAGTCGTATAAAACAAAATATCTTCTCTGCTCTAATATAAATGTTCCCGAGGGTAATGTTTCATCAAGTCCGGTCCTACAGGGGTACACTTATGCCTCAGGTATCTCTTTCAGTCCGGGTAACAACCCCCTCGGGGGGAGACCCCTTTCACAACTCCCCAGAAATAAAGATAGAGAGTGGGACTGGTATCAGTATTAAAATTTAAACAATGTTTATTATAACATAAAATATTCTGAAATTTACAATAAAACACGTGTTGACAATCACAAAAAAACAAAAAAAAAACTGACAATCACAAAAGGAAGGGAGTAACTGGGAACACACCTTTTAGAAACAGAGAAACCAGTTGGTAGATGGAAGTCAGGGGCAAAAACTGGATGACTGCTCTAAAAGTACAGACCACATCTCTCTCTGAACACCCCCAGCCTTTTTTTTTTTGTTGGTCACTATGGGTCACACGGAGCTTGGGACTGTGAGTACCGGCATAATGGGCCGTATACAATGCGCTTGGAGTTTTCCGATATTTGTCCGGACGTATGGTGTATAACAACATGTACTGTGTATGTATAAGAGAATCATTTTTGAGAAGGCTTAAGAACATTACAAATAATGATAAAAAGTCTCTATTTTAATAAATCTGGAAAAAAAAACATGAGGAGGTTAAAATAAAAACTATACAAATAGAAAGCCTGCATTTCAATACACTAATCTATAAACAAGCCTCAAATTGAATATACGAAAGGAACATCAATCAACATGCTATTTAAAAAATGTGAATGAAGAGTTTTTACCTTCAAATGCCAAACGGCTGAGAGCCCAACCAACCCAAGCCCTGATAGACAATAAATCAGACAAAATAAAGACACTGACACTTGGATTGCAGTTAAAAAGGGGGCACAGTTTATTAATTGAACTCAAATAAGAATTGGTGACTATGGGGTTGATCAAGTCCTAGGTATGACAGGGGAATTACGCATGCAGCATACATAATTCACCTGTCAGGTATCATTTGCACATGCTCACATCCTTGTTACGCATGGGTACTAGCAGGCGTATGTAACATTATTACGTACACCAGCCGTTACGCAAAAGGGACTGACTCCCAATTTACGCTTATTGTATCTCTGTCACAGAAACGAAGATAGACATTTAAATTAGAGGTCGCTGTGTGATAAGGCCCGTTATACTTCATTGTAAGTCATAAGATTTAAAGTAGGAATCTGGACGTGTAAGTGTTCAGATTTACTACCGCACTCCCCGCTACAAGAACATACTTACAAACCCATGCACGCACGTAATGCATGCGTGGGACTGGATATGGCCCTACGAGTTTATTGGGGTAAAGGTGGCCTAGCCTAAGCTTAGATTAGTTATATTGAGACCAGGCGTCAAATGATGGTCACCCTATAGAAACAGAACCTTTAATTTTAAACTACTCCTCATTCACAATGAGAATGACTATCACTGGGACGTCCAGTTTTCAAGCTATAAACTGGTGCATACCGTCTGATCACCTGATGTTACATAGCTCTTTCAACATGGCACCAACCTCATAGTCTGACGCCAATTGCTGCCACCGCAATGGAAATCAGGATCCTTGGCTAGTTAAGCTATATTGAGACCACTCACTCTCTAGTTACTGCTCATTTAATCCAAAGCCACTCTCAATTCACAATGAGGGTGACTACCACTGGGACTTAGCCACCAGGATCAATGTCCAATTTTTAAGTTATAAGCTGGTGCATAAAATGATCACTCTATAGTTATACTGCACCCTTAATCCAAAGCCACTCCCCATTCATAACTGAGGATGTCTACCACCGGAGCCCAGCCGCTAGGTCTGATGTCCAATTTGGAAGTTACAAGCTGGTGCATACCTTGTGATCACCTGATGTTACATAGTCCTTTCACCATGGTGCCAACCTTAAGGTCTGACCCCATTACCACCACCGCACTGTGCCCTGTCTGAAAAGGAAGCAACAAGTCTAGCCAAATGAGGGAAGGAGGGAGGGAGGGAAAAGCACAGTAAAGAGAGCAAACATTTATTCCTCACTTCTTATAAGTCCTATCCTACTTAAGCAATTCCAACCCCTTTATCCTTTAACCACCAGAAAAAGGCAACTCCTTGTCATGTTAAAGGGATGATCAGACCCCAGCCTGGAATTTATAGTCGATTGGATCTATGTGTTCCTCGTTTACCTTATTTTTATATTATTCTACAAATTATTTTCTCCTCCTAGAGATCACTATTGTTATTATTGTGAAGATGGGAGAAATGTTTTATAAACAATTACCCC
Source organism: Limnodynastes dumerilii (assembly GCA_011038615.1). Lineage (NCBI taxonomy): Eukaryota > Metazoa > Chordata > Amphibia > Anura > Limnodynastidae > Limnodynastes > Limnodynastes dumerilii. Next base: position 112,349 of record WWET01003670.1, read on the forward strand.
TTAAATGCTCCTAAATTGCTCCTTTTAAGTAACCAGATACACAGAGGACCTATACCACTCATATGGCCCCAACAGAACTGGGAGGTGCATCAGTCAGCAATTTCTTCTGTTTAGCACTGCACAGTTACAAGTCTAAGGGCAAGATTTACTAAGCTGCCAGAAAGGAAAAGTGGAGATGTTGCCCATAGCAACCAATCAGATTTTAGCTCTCACTTTCCTATTACATACTAGAAAATGTCAGCTAGAATCTGGTTGCTATAGGCAACATCTCCACTTTTCCTACTCCGCAGCTTAGTAAATCTGGCCCTGATGGTCTGAAACAGGATTCAGTTGAAGTGCTAAATCTGTTGCAGAGCCTAATGAACGTATTTGGGCATCCAAAAGTGCATTGCTTTTCCCCCTGTGCTCCTGTGTGTGGAATTGGTTTCTGTAGCCAGGAACTTACCTTAAGTATTCTGCATGTATCTCTGCGTGTAGAATATTGTATTGTATGTGAGGACATAACCCAGTCCTTACTGTACAACTTAAATACCAGTGCCCACCCACCATACATATCTTGTAGGCATGTTGAGTGGACTAGTCTCCCTTGTGGCTGTGTTCTATTTCTGTGGAAATATTAGTACTGTGCATATTCAAAGAGGAAAAGATCATTGAGGTGCACACTTAGGAGGCTTCCCATATTCACAAAAGAATTAGTATATAGTAAAAGTTCAAACTTTAATATCAATATCAATTTAATACTGTGCATAATTCAGCTACTTACAATACTTTATTCTAGATCCGGTCAGTGTTGTTCCAGTTCCTTGGGCATATAACTAAGTGATACATGCTATAGGCACAACCACTATGAGTAATTATCTCCCATGCTGCGTAACTCCCAACTTCCTCCATGTGGAAAAAAATTGAGAAAAAAAGAAAATATTTCAGGTATATAAACAGGTGAGTATGTCGGATGGGTTGCGTGCTGTTAAAGTTAAATAGAGAATTAACTTATAAAATAAAGATAAATAAAAGCTATAGACTTTTAGTTCTGTAAAAGTCTTTGTGTGCGATTTAAACAAAGGATTACTTGCGGTGGGAAAAGTACTCACGCAACCACATGCGCACTCACGCAACCATGTGTGTTCTCAAGCAACCACAAGCTTATTCACGCATAACCTTATGATTATACTTGATGAAATATCAGTGTTCCCAGACCTAAATTTATGTTGTTAAATAAAATAAGTGACATGATTCTAAGGGCCTTATGTATAAAAGCATGGCGATTGTCCATTTCAAAATCGGCAAGCATCATTTTATCCCTTATCATGCAGACGCATATAGTACTATAAGGCACATCATGGCCATGTGTTTGTGGCCATGCTGAGCCTTATAGTACTATAAGCGTCAGCCTAACAAGGGGTAAAATGTTGCCATGTAATGTGTAATGTTAAAAAAAACAAAAAACCTTAACCACAATGGACTGGATCCATCTACGTTATGTAGATTACGTATATGCAGTCTTAAAGACCGCATATACGAAATCTACGTAATGAAAAGATAGATTACGTAAATTAGTTACTACGCATGCGCAGCAGCTATTTTTGCCATCTGACGGACGTATTATGGGTGACAGACATGTAATGTACATTACTAAACAATACATTTCTAAACATTAAAACAATGTAACTAATGTGTCTCTGTGTGTTTTATTAAACTATAATGGTGGCCACCGTGTAGTAAATAAACCTAAGGATAATGTTTAGTGTAAATGGGCCTGATCCAGATCAACGATGTAGCGCTGAGCGTGCTAACGCTCAGCGTTACATCGCTGACTCCCCCTGGCACTCCCCCTGTGCGGGCGTATGGCCCCTTCCTTACGCCGGGTGAAGGCTACCCTAGCTTCGCCCGGCGTAAGGAAGGGGCCATACGCTCACACAGGAGCGTATGGTCGCCTAGCCCGCCCCCCTAGCCTGATTTACTTACCTCCCCCCGCCCTCCAGGAGTAACGTGAGCGTTGGGACGCTGGAGGACGTCCCCTACAGCGTCCCAACGCCGCTACTATGGACGCCATAACAACATCTGCCCGGCGCATGCGCATTAGAGCTACGGCCGCCGTACTAGCGACAGCGGCCGTAGCTCAGGATCAGGCCCTAGCTCACTATCCCCATCATCAGTATCCCCATCATGAGCCGCATTCATAACTCCCACCTTCGGCCGTTTCCATAGTAACGCCGGGCAACTAGCGACGGCGGCCGTAGCTCAGGATCAGGCCCAATGTGTGCAGAAAATATAGTGAAGTATCGACTGTCATATGTCTTGGGATGACTTGTAAGTAGTTCTTGACGTTTTGCAAGCTGTTCTGGAAATGTTGATAAAAGATCTTCTCCTGTTGCTTGAAGTTCTGGTTCTTTTGAAGCTGCTGTTCCGTTGCTAGAAGATGGTCCTCAGTTTCTTCTGGCTCTTGACATGACATACTCCTAGTTCCTGTTCTGGGGTGCCGCTGCTAATGACCATTCAGCCACTAGAGGTCCCCCTTTTATACTGACTATGACATCAGAGACACTAGAGGCCTCCAACCAGAAACCAGATGAAACCAGATGAAAGGATTGTAGTGACATCATCATCCCTTTGATAATGATTGTTATATAAGCTTATGTCTGCCTCTGAAGGGCAGATGATTCTGTTAGAAACTCATACCAGCACTGGTATTCTTGCTGTCTCTGGAAGCATTGCTTTTGGATTAACGCTCTTTGTTTGGTAATACATCTTTTTCTGCCTTGGAACACAGCCTGCAACAGGACCTTTGACATTTTGCGGTATCATTGCGTGTGGATTTCCGTCACGGGCAATTGCGTTTATTTTTTGTTTAAAGTTGAGATAGAACCTCAACAGCTCAGGGCTCGAAAGAAAGGAGATCTTATCCCTATGCACTCAGATTTCAATTGAGTAACAAAAGAGTGGGAAAGTAACAAAAGTATTATTTGTATTTATCTTTATTGTGTTATTCAATCATAATCTGCTAATAGGTGGAGGTGATACTGAATTTTGATTCTTAGGACGTGTTAAATCTAAATTATTAGCGTTCAGATCGCATGATGCATTCCAAAGCTGCGTTTTTAAAAAGTGTGCTGTTTCAATTTTGCATCGTGAGTGCATAAAAGTATATACAAGCATATTTTCTTTTAAATTGCCATAATTGAGAGTATTTTTTATTAATGTATATAAAAAAGTGGAAACTAACAAAACTGCTATATTTCGGAAATCTCTCTAGTGATTGTGTATTGGTTTAGGAACATTGGGCTGGATCCAGACCTTGTTAAGTGCATGAACTTAGTTACTCAAGGGTTAAACATGTTGATTTCAGGGGGAGCCAGGTTAATTGTATTCTTTGCATGCAGGGATATATCTTTAAATTGCTTACTGTACACAGAAACTGACCAGCTTTGCTATCACACTGTTATTTAGACTTGGGATAGAACTTCACCTCTCAACTCTAATACTGTTTGCAACAGATGAAATATGACTCCCCTGAGAGAAGAAGAGAAGCAAACGGATAAATTATTGGCACTTAGTATACAAGCATTGCAGCCTCACCATCAATTTAAAAAAACATGCAACAAAGAATATAGTACAAATGATTATGTGATTAATGTATATGCCACTGATATGTCAGGATAAAGGTACTGCCACATTAAGATCAAAATCGTAGATTACAAGAACACAAAAATACTAAACTGAAAAGGTCAGTTGCAAAACATCAAACATATATCAGACATATATAGATAAAATATCAAGCTCCAATAATAACAAAAGACATGGATAGGCAAGTACACAATCTCAAATATAAATATAAATTTCATGAGGTCTCCAGCACTCCTATATGCAGTCTAAAAGACCGCATATAAGCGATCTACGTTTCGAAACGATACGCAGATTACGTACAATAGCTACTATTCATGCGCAGTAGCTATTGTTCAGTGAATTACGTCCGTCTATGGAAGACGGACGTAGTTCTGGATCTACCCCCTAATGCTTTATTAAAGTTTGTACTTTTATTGCAACTGGCCTTTTTGGTTTATAAGTGTGCACCTATAAGAGTTCTGTTAACCATCCATGTTCCACTGATGAGTTGTTTTTTCTGTATTCTGGTATTACTTAATGGAATAAAATGGAATAAAATCTCAACTAACATCACAAATCTATTCCTACTTCCTTTTTTGCTCTCTGATGGACATACTGTATTTATTTATTTATTTCTGCAATGCTCATTCATTTTTTATTTTATATTAAAACGCTTAAATTAGACAAGATTTTAGAATAAGTCAACTCAGTAATGAAACCATTCTATGTAGAGGATTCAAAATGTTTCCTGTCTTATATAATAGCCATATTAAAGAATCATTTTACTTAAAATTGCCTAATCATAAGAACATACCTTAAATGTTTTTTTTCTGTATTGCAACAATAAACTTTGGAAATATATTCTAAAAGACATTATAGCAAATTGAATAAAATCATATGATTTTGGTTTACTACTATTTTAGCAGTTTAAAGAAATAGAGAATTACTGCAAAATTCTAAGATACTGTATGGGGAAATGACATCCAGAGTTATGAATGTTATGCCATTTACACACACAAGATGCATAAGTGGCATGAATTGGCTACAGGGTGCATGTGCTCTACAGGTGTTACTAACGTAACACTAGCGTATCTAGCATCTTATGTAATTAAGTTCCTTACGATGCTATTTCCTAGGAAATGGGCTGTGCTTCCTCTCTACCCACTAAAGTAGGCAAAGGAAAGCATGGTAATTGTACAGTGTGGGATGGGTATCCAAATTTGAACGGATCAGCGGTCGTACAGATCCCTGATCTGCACACTTTACTTAAGGCAGGCTTATGGCAGCGTAAGCTGCTATAAAGCCTGCAAGAGAGAGGGTAGTGACGGGGCGTGCAGTTATCTTTCTCTGTTGGACGGACAGACTCCCGCACGTACAGAAAGTGTGTGGGAGTCTGGATCCGGTCCTTAAAGAGTGTGGACACTAAGAGGTGCTATTGGTTGAAAACATTTTTTATCCAACGCTATTTATGTTACATTGGTGCTCAAAGGGCATGGAGTCTAACTGGGGCCTGGTCTTCACTAGGGCCCCTAATGATGTGGCTAGGCTTGTGCAGCAAGAATACAAGAAGCAACCAAAAGCAAGGATTCAAGGAACATAAATACACTACTAATGACCAGCAAAGGAGTCCCATTAGTATTGGTAGAGCAGGTGGGAGATAACTAATTAAATGTCCAACAGCAGACCCTAGGAATATGTCAAGATAATGTCCATGAAGCACAAAAATAGTCCAAGATTGACCTTAGGGGCGAAACAGGATATTGCACAACCACAAAATGTAACAATTTATTCTTTATAGTGTATAGTAATAAATTATGGTTATCACTAATATAATCATAAATTTTATGTTTCATTAATTATTTCTCTGCTCTCACCTATCACATAAGATTGAAACAAAACCTCCACTGCGGGAGGGTTTGAGCATAGCAACAGTGAACATCCATAGCCTTATCCCCTCTGTATTCTAACTTGTGAAGTTGACGGAAAGCCACTCTCCTTGCACGCTAGAAAGTGACAATAGCGGTACATTGCCCTAATGTTTGTGCACTGTTCCCACAAAGCTCTGAGTACAAACTGCCATTAGTGTGATATTTAAATACTCCTTCCTCCCATGTTGCATACATGCTTTATGTCTCCTGCCCTGTTCCTTCTTATTATGGAAGTCTGGATCTGGCGTTACCACATCTGTAATGAATTGAATATGGTCCATAATATTTTCTATGTAACAACTGATGTCTGCATCATTCACACTGCAGCACAGTAGATGCAAAGCCTATTTTAAGCTGTATGGGTTATAACAAAATAAACTTGGATAAGCTGTGTAGTTATTTATATGGAGTTAGTCATTGCAGCTTCCTTCCCTGACTTATTGTTCTAATCCTCCTCTTTTTCTACCACCACTATTTCCTCTTCCTCCTCCTCTGTAACCTCCTGCTTCACTACTTCCTCTTCCTCTACCACTCCTCTTCATGCTCTGCCACTTCCTCCTCCTCCACATATGGCAGATTCTCCAACTCTGGCAGCTTCTTATCCTCTGTCAGCTTCTCCTACTATTGTTCCTCCGCCCCTGGGAGGTTGCAATGAGGCTGCTCTAATGTGATCTTGACAGCATGCAAGATGCATGTGTCTCAAGCTTATTTTCAAAGCACAGGCTAGCACATGGGATGGTGCTAAGCAACTATCAGCTGGTAGCTGTGAACTGAGGAGCGTGAGGGAAGCACGAGGGGTTCTCTTTAGAAGTTTCTGGGGGGAAAAGTTTGAGGCTTTATTTGAACGGTTGAGGTAGAGTTGTACAGGAGTTGAGAGAAATTGGAGCGTGCTTGGTAAAGGTCTGAGGTGACTGGATTAAAGCGGAGAAGGCAATTGGAAGTGAGGGAAATATTGAAATTGGAATCCTAAAAGGTTGAGAGTGAGGCGGAGAACAGAATCGGAAGTGGTGTGCAGTGTTTTTGGAAGTGATTGAAGGTGACGGTAGCAAGACGGAGCAGAGAGTCGGTGACAATGACCTGTGATATTGGAGTGGGTCGGAGTGAATCAGAGAAGATACTCTGCACTGAGTAAAAATGTTGCTGGAGGATATCAGAAGTGACGGCAGTGAATCGGCAGGAAGAGTCGGCAGAAAGGAAGGTGTTTCTGAAGGATATCAGAGGTGATCGAAGTGATTTGGAGGAGAGAGTCGGCAGTGAGGGAAAGTGTTGCTGGAAGATATTGGAGGTGATGGGAGTGAGTCGGAGGTGGAGAGAAGTGTTACGGGAGAGGATCCGAGGAGAGAGCTGGTGACGATGTGCAGAGACATTGTTATTTAGCTGAGGGGTACTAACAAGGTGGAGCGGAGAAAGGAGTTGGTGGTAGTAGAGGAGAGGGTCAGATTGAATATAAAAAGAGTTGCTAAAAAAGCTATACATTTTGTGAAGGAGTTGGTGGATAGAAGCAGGAGTGATAGTGCAGTGGGGACACTGAGACACTTCTCTGCGTGATCTAGAAATTTTTGGAACCGTAATTGCATATCTAAATTAATTGTATTGTACAAACTAGAATTTTCTGAAAAGAAGTTGAGTAAAGTACAAAAAGTAAACTGAATATTTTGAAACGCAAATTGTGTCTTCACTCACCTGCTGTCAAACCTCTCCTCGATATTCATACCATTACCATTACCATTCGGGCACCACAAATTTTGGAGTCACAAACAGGATTTGTGGAGTCCAAAGTGTGATAGAGGAGGAGACTCAGAGTGAAAATGTCCACTGAGCGTAAAACTTCTGCAGCAGCATCCACTAGTAGCAGTGATTCACAGATTCCAACCATGACACAGGTGAATCCCATTACCCTGTCGTATTTTTTTGGGGCTCCATTGTTACCAGTTTATAATGGGGAACATGCAGGCCTTGAGGGGGAATCCCTTTACAGAATGTAAAAATAAGATGAAATCCATGTCGGTTATATCCTTTGACGGAACAACAACAAGTAGAAGCGTTAATTGGGCAATTGAAAGGTTCAGCACTAAATGCAAAGCAGAAATTTATACTATTACCAACCATATTTGAAGTTCAGACGTGGTTTGCGGGAATTTACACTCACTTTACAAGAGGCTCTCTGAGCAGTACAAGCTGTGGATAAGAAGGAAATACATGATTCAGATGAGGCCTTGATAGCACAATTTATTGAGAGTGTTCATGAGGAAACCTTTAGAACTCAGTTATGATTGCAGTTGCCTCATCACACGTTTTTAGATTTCAAAGAAGCTGTACTTAAAATACTAAGTAATATAGCAGATAAAAAGGTAGAGTTTCCTGAACTTTCTGAATTTTCATGTCACACTAGCTTGCTAGATAGATAGATAGCGCAATTATTTTTTGTGGATTTATTACAGTCTGTGAAGGAACAATTAGAGACTCTGAAATCTAGTTTGGCTGAAATGAAAGAAAAGGTAGACAAAATAACAACATTTTCTAATACAACGCAAGAGGGTTACAATAGGAGAGCTGTTGAGAAGGGCGGATGAATGGTGGGAATCCCATTTGTCTTAAATGCCAGAAAATAGGGCATATAGAACGTTATTGTAGACAGAGATAATTTTTAAACTGCAATGCCCTGAGAGTGAGGGCCGAGCCTCGGGGAGAAACAGACGACTGAATTTAAGTCCAGAAGAATGGCCCCGTTATGTGGGAACATGTCCCACTATTCCAATCAAAATTGATAATGTTGAAATTGTAGCTATGTTAGATACTGGATCACAAATTACAACCATGCAATTGTCAGTTTTTCAAAAATATTGGAAACAAAAGAAATTACTTATGCCACACCCTGCATGGCTACAGTTAATTGCCAGTAATGGGTTGGGAATCTCATGTGTTGGATATTGGGAAACGGGCATGCACATTGGAAATACTTCTTTACCTATGCAGGGATGATTACTGAAAGTGAAGAAGACGGGGTAGCTGCAGTAATAATAGGGTTGAATGTCTTAAAACAATGTTCATAAGAATTTCTGGATGCTTTAAAGAATGGATTATCTTTTTCAAAGGTTAAGGAATGACAAATTATTCAGAAAATCATTAAAGTTATACAGTGTCACCAAAAGTTTGCTTTTGGGGAAGAAGAGATTGGAAAGGTACGATTAACTGATAACAAGCCTATAAAATTAAACCTAATTCCGGGAGGTTCAAATTATGAAGCTCTGATTGAACCCTGTGTAATATCTGCGCAACAGGAACTTATAGTGGCCAGCACACTGTTAAGGGGGGACCGGTTTTGAATCCTTATAACTATGTTGTGAAATTGTAGAGGCAGCAACCGTTAGCCAGTCTATTGTGGACCTCGTTTCAGGATGTTGCATATCCAACTTTGAAAGCAAGTATGCAAAGTGTATCTGTTGAAGAAAGAAAATAGTGGACGGAATTGCAAATAGGGGAAGAACATACATCTGAGGAACAACGTAGAGGAGTACTGCAGGTGGCAAAACATAATGACTCTGCATTTAGCCATAGTCCTGTTGACTTAGGAATTGTCAAAGACATTCAACATAATATATTTACTGGGGAAACTCTGCCCATTAAGGACAGACATCGTCCATTAGCACCTTTTCTGTACCAACCCGTAAAGCAAATGCTAGAAGATATGAAAAATATGGGAATAGTTTGAGATAGTCATAGTCCCTGGGCAGCCCCACTAGTGTTTGTGCATAAAAAAGATGGTCAGTTGAGATTCTGTGTAGATTATAAGAAATTGAAAGCAGCGACACACAAAGATGCCTATCCTCTGCCAGGAATTGAGGAATCCCTGACAGCCCTTAAATCAGCAAAATATTTTTCCACTTTGGATTTAACCATTGGTTATTGGAAAGTTCAAATGGCTGAAGAAGACAAGGAAAAAACTGCCTTCACTACGCCAATGGGATTGTTTGAGTTCAAACGAATGCCTTTTGGACTATGTAATGCCCCCGCAACTTTTCAGTGGGTGATGGAGCACTGCTTGGGACATAGGAACTTTGATATAGTGCTTTTGTATCTTAATGACATGATTATTTTTTCAAAAACATATGCTGAGCATTTACAGCATTTTCAAAGAGAAATCTGAACAATTAATCAAGTTTGGACTGAAACTTAAACCCTCCAAGTGTCAAAGTGTCATTTGTTAAAGCCACAAGTCCAGTACTTGGGACATCGTGTGAGCTCTGAAGGTGTGACTCCAGATCCAGAGAAAGTGAAAGCAGTACTGACTTGGCCAATTTCCCAGACAGTTAAGGATATAAGATGGTTCCTTGGTTTTGTGGGGTACTATAGACGCTTCATAAAGAATTTAGCAAAAGTGGCTACACCATTACTAGAAGTTCTAAGAGGCATTCCTAAAGAAAAATACAATCAGAAAATCTTAATTGAATGGACAGCCAAGCAACAAAATGCATTTGATCTGTTAAAAAAATTCTTGATCGAGGCTCCAATTCTGGAAACTAGCCACTAGATATAGACAATAAAACAATATTGTTAGGGAAACTATTTGTTCGGCATAAAATTTAGGTTTAAATGACTCTTTAATGTGAGTTCATTGGAGTTATTTTATTATTTGATGCCTATGTACCTTGTGAAAATGTTAAATGTTGTAAACAGCTAAGCGTGAGGACACGCATCATTGCAGCGCGGAGGAATTTGGTGCCCCTGGGAGGTGAATAACAGACTACACCTTCCATTAAATGTTCCAATGTGGCTGCTCTAACGTCATCTCGACAGCATGCAAGATGCATGTGTCTCAAGCTTATTTTTAAAGCACAGGCTAGCGCGTGGGACGTTGCTAGGAAATTATCAACTGGTAACTGTGAACTGAGGAGCACGAGGGAAGCGCGAAGGGTTCTCTCTAGAAGTTTCTGGGGGAAAAAGCTTGAGGTTTTTTTTGAACGGTGGAACAGTTGGTACAGAAGTTAAGAGAAATTGGAGTGCACTTAGTAGAGATCTGAGGTGACTGGATAAAAGCAGAGAAGGGAATTGAAAGTGAGCGAAATATTGAAATTGGAATCCTGAAAGGTTGAGAGTGAGGCAGAGAAGAAAATCGGAAGCGGTGTGGAGTGTTTTTAGAGCTGATTGAAGGTAACGGTAGTGGGAGGGAGCAGAGAGCCGGTGGCAGTGAACCTGAATATTGGAGGTGGTCGGAGTGAATCTGAGGAGAGAGTCGGCAGTGAGGGATAGTGGGCCTGATTCAGAGCTCCGATATTACCGATAGTTAGGTGCGTATATTTAGGATTGGATCGATTTTGCATCAACTGCGCATGCGTAGTAATAGTGCAACGCCATGTACGTTGAAGTAAGGGTCGGAAATGCCTTAAGGGAGGACTTGTGAATCGGTCGGAAACAATTGTGATCCTAAGTCCAGCGGAAATCTAGGAACCAAAGGATTTGCATAGAAATGGGCGGGGGGAGGCATTGATATGAGGGAAAGTGGGCGCGATTACAGACATAGAACCCTAAATATACGCAACTATTGCACATAAGGTCGGAAGTGAGTGCGACCAGATAGGGCAAGTCAATGCAGGTCTAACTTTAGGTTTTTGCTGTTTGCAAGGGGAGTGACTGTTTATTCAGTGGGTTGTAATCTGCTCCGACCTGCCACTTAGATGCGTATATTTGAGATCCCATCGGCAGCGGATTTCTGAATCAGGTCCAGTGTTGCTGGAGGATATCGGAGGTGATGGGAGTGAATCGGAGGTGGAGAGGAGTGTTTTATGGGAGAGGATCAGAGGAGAAAGCTGGTGACAGTGTGGAGAAACATTGTTATTGAGCTGAGGGGTACTGACAAGGTGGAGCGGAGACATGAGTTGGTGGTAGTAGAGGAGAGGGTAAGATTGAATATAAGGAGAGTTGCTATAAAAAATATCAATGTTGTTAAAAGGACACTGAAGGAGTTGGTGGATAGAAGCAGGAGTGAGAGCGCAGTGGGGAAACTGAGACAATTCTCTGTGATCTAGATAATTTGTTGTGCAGGAGAGGATGGAGCTAATGTGGGAAAGTTTAGTGGGAAAGGAAAATTGTTTATATTTTGGAACTGTAATTGTATATCTAAATTAATTGCATTGTACAAACTAAAATTTTCTGCAAAATAAGTTGAGAAGTTGACTAAAGTGCAAAAAGACAAAAAGTAAACTGAATATATTGAAATGCAAATTGTGTCTTTACTCTGAGTCATTCGCCTGCTGTCACACCTCTCTGTGACTCTTCATACTGACTATTACCATTCAGGCATATATATATATTATCCAAAAAGAGGCTGCTATATGCAAATCAGTTTGTAAAGTAATATACATGGCAGGTGCACTAGGCCCAGGGAATTTGTACAAAA